>VTPC01002719.1:0-41495 GCA_011009095.1 Ignelater luminosus | reverse complement strand
TCTTTTTTAATTTGCTTAGGGGTAAGTACGATTTCAGGGTCTTCAGCTTCTACATCATGCGCCAGAAAGTTTAAAATTTCTTGGTTTAGTATCGTTATTAGGTGTAAAGACCTAACCAAAATGTTCAGCAAATAGGTTGACCTTCTCTTGATTACTTCTTGTCCTGCATCCTGGGGTAGGAGTTTGTTTCCGAATCAGCGGGTTTGTTTGTGGAAATTTGGAAACTGCTTTAATGGGCCGCCATATAAAATTATCTTTTCTGCTAAGACTAGAAACATAGTCGTAGAACGATGCGTTTTGAGCGTCTTTTATCTTTAGTTTAAACTTGTTAGTTAACTGATTAAGTCTAGTCCTGTCTGTTGTGTTGTAACTACGTTGCCATTTTCTCCTAGTTCTTTTCTCTATTATTAATCTTTTAATTTTCATCAGTATATTTCCACTGCTGTTCTTTACTTTTCGAGAAGGTGTAACTTGCTTAGGTGCTTTGCTCAGTGTCAAGATTCGAGATTAAACTTTTGATTCCTTCTTGTAATTTTTTCTGGATTTTTTAGACTTATATTTAGTTGTACTTGTTCGTCAATTTTATTTCCATATTCTTGTCAATTGGTTTTAGAATTATATAGTCTGGGAACCTTTTTTGTACTTATTACGGATGCGCTCATGGTACAATAACTGGGCTGTGATCAGAAGATAGGTCATAACTGACACCCAGTAAGCTGAGGAGCTCGTTGAGAGGAAAGCATAGTTATTTTCATGAAGGATATTGGTGAGTTCCCTGCTTTTAGTCGTAGTAAGTGTTGAGTCCCAAAAAGTATCCTTACTGTTATAGTCACCTCTAACTATAAATTTAGAGGCAAGCGTTTGAAAAAAGTCCTTGAAGTGTTCTATCTTGATATTATATCGGGGCGGATAGTGGACCGCTGAAATTGTTATATTGTAGGGCAATGTTTTCACTCTGATAGATGTAGCTTGAAGGTAGTCTTTTGCATATTTATCTAGTGGACAGTGTTCAATTGTGTTTTTTACTAGCACCGCAGTTCTAGCGTGAACTGTATTGCCTGGGTGGTATAAATTATAATTAGGAATTTTAAAATAAGAAATGTTAGTAGAGTGTGTTTCGCTAATTAGTAAAATATAAATTAAGTGTTCTTTTAGGAATATCTTTAACTCTTTTGTTTGTGGTGAAGTAGTATTCTAGACAATTTAGCCATTTCTTTTCCTAATTAGTATTGTTAACATGTTTAACACCACTTTATTCTATTGGATAAGTTGGTTGAACATACTTTTAAATTTTTCTAAAAATTTGGCAAGTACCTTACTGATTTTTTCGTTGCTATTATTATTCTGAGTGACTAGACTGGTTGTACTGTACCTAGTTGCATACGCATAGGTCGTCTATTGTCTTGGTCCACAAGTGGTTATAGGTTGTTGAGTGGTGATGTTAATGCTTGTTAGTGCTGATTTGTGTGTGAAGTTATTACAGTTCAGTTTGATGCTCTTGATCTGGTGATAGTGCTCTCAACTTCTGTAATTAGCTGGATGGGATCCTCCACATAATGCACATGTGGCTGGAATGGTCGATCTCTGTTTGCAGCTAAATGTGCTATGGTATCCAGCATATTCCATAGAAGGGAAAAGCCTATTACAATATGTTTTAGTGTGCTCATATAACTGACACCTAGTACACATTCAGAACTAAAACTCCAAAAGCACTGCAATCTTAACTAGACTACTTCACAATTAATTATTTAACCAAAGCATAAACTCCTTGCCTTCAATTTCTCTAAGCCTACTCCGCATGTTGGACATCAAACAAACGCCATGAATTTTTGCAACTTTTGTTGATATTTTCCTACACACCTTAAGCATCTATTCTTGTGATTTATAACTGTTATAATTTGTCTACGAAACTCTTTCTTGCAAATGGCCCAAAACTGCTCAATAGGCCTAGCCTGGGGAACTTTAGCAACATTTTCTACTTTGTGTACATATTCGAGATTTTGTTCCTCAAGATATCTTGTAACACTACTGATACAGTGAACACTCGCCATGACAGGCCAGAACATTATTTTTTCTATATCATAATTTCTTTTTATCCGAGGTACCAATTTTTGCTTTAAACACTTATTTAAAAAGATTTCAGACGTAACACTACCTTTTAAAATCACTGAAGGTGACACTTTCCCATCTAATTTGGCAAAATAGTAGTTACTAGTCTTCTTGGTCCTACGTTTAATACGAACTTTTTTTCTGTTTATACTTGTTTAAAATTCTCTACCGGGATCATTTTGAAGATTACAAGGCAGATAAGTTTCATCATCAATTACAATTAATTTATTCTTTGAACGTGGAAATATTTTTTCAACAAGATAGCGGTATTGAGTTTTGCTTTTTATTAACTGCTTTTTATTATAATCGGGAACTTTCTTTTGAATTTCTGAATGTAACCTTAAAATGCTATTTTTCGTATAAGTAAATGTACTTGGATTTAATATCACCTTGGCTGCAACACTTGCAGGATGAATTTTGATCTTGGTCGGCCACTTCTTGGTTTTCAACTTACTTATCTATACTTCAGGCCTTCTTGCTTAACATATTTGATCGTCCTCTTTTTAATTAAAGACATTTTCATAACTTTGGTATATTCTTTTTCGAAGTAATTTTGCTTTTGCTTTGGACATTTGCGTATTCTCTATTTTAATTGTTTTGGTAGTGTAAGTTTTCAAGAAATATTTTATTCACTAGGTTCTGCAGACTACTGATGTGCTGTAAATGTTGGAGATTTCTTCATTAAGTTTTCACTCCTCCTTTTCGCGAGTCTTTTTGCCGATTCAGCCGCATTTTGCTTCCTAAGCGCCATCAATGTCGTTGCCAATCATCTTCTTGTAAGCCTCGTCTCGTTATTGCTTTGTACGCATCGGTGTTTCATGTATATCTAAGTCGGTCTCTTTTTTTCTTCTCTCTGGAATCCAGCGCTATATTTTTTTAAGTCATCTATTGTTTGACATTCGTCACAGCTAGCCATACCACATGAGTCTACTTTTGTTTACTTTTGTATCTCTTTTTATTTCATCATGTCTTACATGTTCTAATCTGAATACTTCACAGAAACGTCTCCAGTAGTCTCTCTAGAAGTCTAGAGCTTTTAATCCATCCTTGTTTGTGGCGATACCTTAAAATATAATTCGGTGTGTCTTAATTTTATTTTTTTTCTAATCTTTTGGCTTCATATAACAGAATTTTGTTAACTTACTTAAAGTTAACTTTTGCGATCTATTTTATTATTAACATTGTGGTCGTTATTTTCTTCTCTAGCAAAAGTTACACTGAGGTACTTGAAAGAACTGTGGGTTTTTTTACACATAAGCTTTGTCTATGTCTAATTGTAAGTCCTCTTCAGTTTTTCCTACTACAAGATGTTCTGCCTTTTTTAAATTTTAAGTTTCAAGTTCATGTATTTTATCTACTATCATCTTTATCAGATCATTCGCCAACAGAAGAGTATACAGTGCCGTATACTATATTGGGTATCCCATTCCATGATATATACTTTAAAAGGGGTCGGTGTACTAAAGCACCCTCTTATCTTAATCTCCTTGACACCTCAAAAGATGATGATGTTTTCAAGTACACTCTTGCATAATTTTTTGCTCCAATTTAAAAACTCTTAACACCGTTTATATAATAATAACACTACACGTTGGTCTCCATGGTTTTCTACAACTTACTTATTAAAATGCTGTGGTATGCCTTATGAAGATCCACAGAAGTTAGATGAAACATTTTATTTCTGATCAGTTACTTTTCTGTCATTATCGATGCATGAGCAACCAAAATCTGCTTTTTTCTTTGACATTTATTATTTCTTTCATTTTCTTCTTTATTATTTCCCCATATAATGTTTCTATTGAGCTTAACACATTAATACCTGGACAAGTCAATTCTGCTTCATTTTCACCCTCAAGCATCTGTTAAAAGGTGTTGTCAATATTTCATACAACTAATAAGATGCTGATTTGATTAGTGTAATGGAAATCTTGCCTGGTCTTTTTTTTATTTCTGCTGCTTTACCTGTACGTTGATTTATTTTCATACACACTTAATTCCATGTTTCAGTTTTTGATTTAATCTTCTGGATCACTTGTTGTCAACAATTTTTCATGCAGCTGTTTCTTCTTTTTTCTATATTACTTTCCATTTATTGATTCCACCACTTTGTGACTGTTCTTCTTGCTCCTTTCTTCTGGTGATCCAACGCTTTTTTCTGCTGCCTCGTGTGGGCATTGTTTTAAACTGTTATACGGAAGATTGATGAATTGAACTTTTTGTAGTTTACTGACCAGTTTTATAGGTCAACACGGATAGATTTACGGCTACTCAGTATTCCTCTGCGGTAGTGGGGAAATGCCTATACCATTCTAATTGAATAAGTAACGCTCTTCATTCATTCGCAAATTTATCTATGTTGACCTATAGCTTGTAGAGAAACTTAATGAAACTAAAATTTTATTTTTCGCTTTACTCTTACGTCATTTATTTTACAATCATAAAAACTTTTGCTTTTTTCGACACTACTGTAAATACCTCACGTGTGAAATTAGACAGTTCTGCTGTCCCTGTTTCTTTTTTCTTTGTTTCAGGCTAATGTCAATGTCAACTTTTCCTTTTTTTAGTTTTTGACTAACCTCATCACACTTTGTCCTTATACACTGAGCGTTAAGGTTTCTGTAATCATCGTCCATCTCTGCTTTCCACTTTGACAGCCCGATTTCTTTCGCTTAGAAATTTTAGTGACTTTAAACAATTTCTTTCGGTCAATGCTCATTCCTTGTTCTAAACGCTAAACTGGAGGCTTAGGTAATTTTTAATCGAGGATTTCTTCCACTAGCCTTTAACGAATCAACGAGTAGACTCCAAGGCAGCCGTTCCTGTAACTCTAAGCAGACGGTTTACTTGAATTTTGAGTTTTGAACGAAATTGCTGCTCTTCCCTCTCGTTCTTTTTCAGCCTGGCTTGGAGTAAACTTTGGCAAGGTTAAGAAAATGTTTTAAGGCATAAGTTGGCGATCTACCTCTTAACAAAATTCTCTGCAGCTCGTTTCGATTTTTCTTTTTAAGGCCTTATTTTTAATAATAATGGAATAAAATTTTGTATACTTGCAAGATTGCGTTGTTTAATCTCTGTTATTACACATGTTATCGAATAATATACGAAGTCATCTGTTTAATTGTAAAAGAAATGATAATAATAATCGTACGAGAAGTAAATTCTATGATAGCATGAAACGGTCGAATACCTGGCCTAGATCCGGTTTACCACGTTCAGAATACACAACAAACCGTGCTGCAACTAAATCGCCGCCTTAATTAATTTCGATTCTTGAATACCCGACTGGTGCTACTATACTATTAATACTTGAAAATGCTTAAATCCGCCGAGTCTTTGTTTGGTAATCAAAACAACTACCTTTCATTTTGATTACCAAGCAAAGGCCCCATGAATTGAAACATTTTCAAGTATTAATTAATTTGAAAAACTAGTTTCTGATACAAAACTGTATTCAATTAATGTTGCCAATACTTTTTTATCTAATATCCTGTCTGATTTAAAATAAATTTTCAAAGTGCAAATAACAGTTCTGGACATGTTTAGCATTTTTTTGTCCGTCGGAACGTCCTAGGTCTAGATATATTTCAATGTTGATAAAGTGTCAACTCAGTTTATCCCAGTTACATATCAACACATTAAAAACATTTTGTAGGTAGTAACAAGAAACAGAAGACAACCACTAAGGATCAAGTAACGTAGAAATTCAGATCCAACCTTTGCCTTGTTCAGATCAGGTCAGTCAATCAATGTTACGTCAAACTGTAGGGACCAAGATATTTACAGATTTCGGAGCTAAATCGGACTAGTACGACTTTACTTTTAAAAACTTTACATGTAGTACTGTTAGCGAAAAGCACAACTAGATGAATTATAGATCTTTTGGGAATACCTAGTGCTCATCGCCTTGCAGAAAAGTTACGTTTGTGTTAGGGTGGGGTATGGACATACGACTAGGAGTTTTTAGCATTTATCTTTGGAGTTTTAATGTAATAAACTAATGAGTTTCAAATAAAAGTTAACTAATTACTTGAAAAACATGTTTTATTAAAATCAACAGAGATTCCTGTTAATTCGGACATTTCTCGTTTGAGCGACACGGGCAGTCTGAGGTTGAGCTACTCAGTCTTCAGATATGGAAAAATAAAAACTTAAAGTCAATTTTTTTACAACATTTATGAATGCCGTGTTCTTCTCATCTATGGCGATTTTAGGACATGTCTTAGTTGCTGAAGAGTTCGCCAACAACGTCAACTCTCCTTTTTGTAAAACTGTAAAAAGTAATGATTTCCAGTTTATGTTCATCTCCCGTGCTTTAATCGATCTTATCTAAATGATGCAGAATGGATAGTAGTAGGACATTCTTGCCTTTTTGAAGGATATAAGGCACAATATCACGTCTTTTCAGATAGATTTTTTGTTTGAAGAAATGTTTTTTTGCAAAGGACAAACAGATGTCACTTTATACTCAACTTATCGTACGTTATGTAGCGAGGAGTTTGCAAACGACTTACAAAGTCTCATTATTATATCTTCCGGTTTGTTGCTGAAGTCAAAGAAACCATATAGTTGTTTACCAACATAAACTTCTTGATTTAGAACATAAAATGTCCTAGCGTCCACTAGAGCGAATCTTTTTAAGCCACATTTGGCTGGTTTGTTAAGTATAAATTGTCAAAAACTGCACCGTTCTCTAAATGCCTCTAGTTTTTGATCTAAAGTAATATACTCACTGGGAGTATAAGCGGCTAAGCAGTTCTTCACAAACATGTCAATACTTGCTCTGATAGGGGCTGATTTATCCACCTGTCTTTCATCAATTCTAGTCTAACCAAACAAATACAACAAGCCGTTTGGAACACAACACCTGCGATTACTCCAACTAATGCTCAAACGAACTATGTACCTTTCTTAAACGAAAAGATAGCTTAGAAAAGAAACCTAAGCAAACTTTAGCAAAATAATCGCACACTGAAAAACAAAAAAGCACTCAATAAAGCAAGTAAAGACCTTAAGAAGCTGATGGTAAAAGTGAAAAACGACAGTATTCAAAACTATTTAGAAAACCTTGACGCAACTAATAGAACCCAATATTCTCTATGGAGGGCAACAAAATTTTTAAAAAGGACACAAATCACCTATTCGCTAGTAAGAGATTTAAATAGACGTTGGGTAAAAACGAATCAAGAAAAAGCTACTAAATCTAAAAAACGTATTCAAACCGTTTCCATGCAAAATCCCGAAGAACGTAAACGACCAACTAGAGAGCAGTTAAGAATATTCTCAGCAAATGACTTTGCCGTTAAGAAGACTAACGCAAAAAAATAAAAAATGTTATCAATAAAGAAATAAACCCTAAAAAAAGCACTAGGATATGACCTGATCACTGATAAAGTGTTACAAGAATTATTTCAAATAGCAATCAAAGCCATAACACAAATATTTTCAGAACTGGACACTTTCGTGGTGACTGGGAAATCTTGAAGATCATCATGATTCCTAAAATCTGATAAACCAACAGAAGAACTTACCTCGTCCGGACCTATTAGTCTGCTACCTATGATGTCCAAGGTTTTGGAAAAAATTTTCCTTAAAAAAGTACGACCAGTACTATCCAGCAACAATACTCAAAATAGCCCATAAAATAATTAGAGATTTAGAAAGCAAAAGATACTGCTCGGCTGCATTCTGGGATATTACACAAGCCTTCGACTAATTCTGGTTTAGAGGGCTTCTTTGCAAAGTAAAAAATGGCCTACCACATCAAATGTACGAAACAATAAAATCTTACATATAGGATAGACACTTCTTCGTAGAACAATATGGAGAAATTACCAACCTAAAGCTAACTAATATTGGCCGGTGTTCCACAGGGCAACATTTTGGGTCGCATAATATACCTACTGCCGATATGCCAGTAACAAGACTGACAACTGCTACTTTTACTGACGATACGGCAATACTAGCCTCTCACAACTTAGAAATATTAAATAAAGTCCAAAAATGGCTCAAACGATGGAGAATTAAAGCCAACCGAAACCAATGGGTACACATCACATTTACCAACAGGAAAGAAAACTGCTTAGATGTCACATGTCATTCACAGCATTTAGTACCTGGAAATGCACCTAGACAGGAAGTTAAATTGACGTAAGCACATTTACACGAAAAGAAAGCAACTAGGTATTTTGTTCGCCAAGCTATATAGGATTATCGGAAGATATTCTCAACTACATCCTTGAACACCAAACTACTCGTGTAGAAAAGTATCATAAAGCCAGCGTGAACCTACGGCATTTAATTGTGGGGCACCGCGAGCAACTCAAATATAGAGATACTCCAACGTTTTCAAAGCAAAGTTTTAAGAAAAATAGTCAACGCACAGTGGTACATCCCAAATTAAGCGATACATAGCGACTTAAAAGTGCTTTTCGTAAAAGAAGAAATCCAAAGAATGAGTGCAAAATATGGAGCGAGAATAAACATACATCCAAACAGACTTGCAAGTAGACCTGTAAATGAAGTCGCGACTAAAAAGATTTAAACCCATAGACCTACCTAACAGATTTATTCTGTAAATTCATAATACTCATTTGAAACCTAAACATTGTGAGTGGAATAACTCACTGAAGCAATTCCACACATGTCTTATCTAATCAAACAAAATACGTATTGTCTGTTATAAACAAGATAGATTGTATGACACTGGGGGATAATAAAAACAAAACTGTTGTCAAAGCGCAAACACTGTAGCAACAAACTAAATTTCTTTTGATACATTGTCGCTCTAAAAATGTCGGCCCACAACCCGCCTGTCTTCCACAACAAATCATACATGTTCAGTCTAGACAATTTTAAAACACCTGGTATATACAAAAATCAGAAAACAACTTCTAGTTTTTCTTTCGTAGTGTCTGCTTTCTGTTTGTAGTTTTGAGCTTTTTCTCTTACCTCTCTTACATCAGTGATGAAGAGTTTCTAGCATTCTACAGGTTCCTTGATGTTCCTAAAGATTAATGTTTTCTAGCCTTGTTCTTATTGCTAAGTTTCCAGGTCGATCGGTCGGTTGCCGACATATTCACTCTTTGTACTGGGCCCTAAGTTCTCTAATTCATCATGACCACCTTTATTTTCATCATCATCATCTTCTATTTCCTGCTCTATATCTGGATTTGCTGATCTTTCAGTAATGTGATCGTCTTCAGTCTCTGAATCAGCTTCCAGTTCTTCTTATGACATATTGTTTTTCCCCTTCTTCTGCCTCCTTCCATAGTTTTAATAAGCGTTCCTGTTTTTTTCGTGCCATAGCATACTAAGAAACAAATAAATATCCAATAAAAAGCTAAAACAGAAAATAAAATAGCGTTACTTTAAAAGCCAAAGTTTGTTACGATATTAGTACGGTGGGGTATGACATGCAACGACCAACACTATCACACACAGCGATCACAATGGCTGAACTCCGACTGAATTTATGACGTATTCGCGTACGGTTACAGTCTGTACAAAGGTACACGACCTTTGATAACAAGACATACCGTTTTAAAAATGGCTTGGGGTATATTAAATCCCACCATATCGACGCCGAATTAAAGAAGATTCTTTCAAGGAAACTGTTCGATATATCAAAAGATTTCAGAAGACAAAACTCATTCAATTTTTAATGAGGTTTGAAGCATTATTAATTAAATTTTATTTTACTAAAGGAACAAAAAAGTTGAAAGTGGTAACTGCTGATGTACTTCCAGATTGCCGTTCAGCACAAATATGCATTGAAGTAACTTAGGTGACCATTCCAAAGTTGGTGGTTGTATCTTTAGTAGTTCAAACATTATTTAACTTGTCACTTTTGAAGAGCTATATCTAGCCAAAAAAAACAAAATCAGATATAACTTTATATAGACCGTTTGCCTTATTTTAAGTCAAAGAATACGCAATTGAAATCTGACGGTCGAATTTACAGGACACATACATATGTATTAGCAATTCAATCAACTGGATTTGGACTTGCTAATTTATTGTAATTTCATAGAATGCACTTTGTCTTATAATATTCGATTCTGAGATGATTGTTATCCCAATAAAGCCATTTAAATTAAACCAAAGTGTTTTATTATTGATAAAAATATTTGGGTGTGCTATTCCCTTTTGCAGCTGCCTGATGTGTTTGTTACTAGTTTAGTTTTATTCATGATCCATTATTAATATATGGATATTATTTAAACTTCCTTTGTTTCACCTTGTTTGTGTTGTTAGCTATTTGCTATTATTTGAGTTATTTGAATGCTATGAATAATTTATCACAAAAGTTTAGTTAGTTTTGTATAATTTGAAAGTAGTTTATACTAAGTTTATACCCAGCAATCCAATTTATTTTATTATTGTTATGATTAACAGTAATTAAATAATTAAATTTCCCTGTTATAATTGATAGGTTCAATAAAATATATCCCCATACATTTTATGTATCACACCGTATAAATGAAATAAATTTAGAACATGAAAGCAAGAATGTTTGGTTGAGCCATAGGAATTCTTCCCCAAGCGGAAGTTAAAGCAACAGTACGAATAATACATGTCGAAATTGTAACTTTCACTTGGGAAAAAATTCTTCTAGCTTAATTGGTAGAACAATGACCCGGTATATCAGAGATATGAATTCGAATCTAAAATTTTCTGTATTTATTGCATCATGCATTCACCTACTTCAATATTTAGTAATTATTATGAGATCAAAATCTCAAACATGATGTGAACTAATAATTCCTCCAGTAAAGCTTTTTATATCATGAAATCGTTGGTACACTCTGTATATTCTATTTAAAGGAGATCTAACGAAAAATCATTTGAATCATGCTGGCGTCTAGACTACCAAAAGTATCGATACTAAGTCTCTCGTATCTTGTTATCTATCATTTCTAGAAAGGATTTGCACTGCCATGAGTCTGGTCTACACGACATTAAGCTTAATAGTACAACAAGATTCAAAGGTGCAGACGTAACGTATAGAACGTTAGATTCCATACAGAATAACAATAAAAACTATGATGATGATGTAGGACATTAGTTTTAGTTATTTAGTTGTGTAAATGCAAATTATGCTTCCTATTTAGCTCATACACTGTTTGTCTTTTTCAAATTTATAGTCAGCTAAAAATCAAATTTCAATGATATTTCGTAATTGTTTTGTGATTTACATTTAAGCCAAAGTGAGGTTGTTAAAAAAAATTTAAAAAAAGGATGTAATTGAGAATTATGGGTTTTCTCATAAATAAATTTGTCACAATGGACTTGGTAACGCCTGGTAAATATTTATAGGGCCATAAAGTTAGCAAATAATCGTTTTCAAACCTCAAATTCCACTAAAAGTTAAATAAAATAATTTTATAGCCCTCAAATGGTCCCACATCACGTCGGCATTGTAGGAAAATTCAATTAAAGTTGTAAATGTATTGCTTTTCCCAGAGCTATACATAAATAAAAAGGGTCGCGTACAATTTATTCCAGCAGCATTTAACATGCTATCCGTTCTTAATCCAATAACCCTTTAAATCTGGTTCGACGGATACGGCAAGAAATAGAAAAAACTGAAAAAGACATAGTAAATCTCAAAATCCTAGCACCAAATCCCTTTGCTTTCGTTGTAGCCGCACCTAAGCCCAGCACAACCTACCAAAGCTCACGCCCTGCAAACTGAAAGACGTCTACTTTCAGTTTTTCTCAGCTAAAAAAGGGCTATTTATGAAAGCGGACCCAACTTTATTTTGCGGATTTGATACAAATATCGCTAATTCAAATTGTATGGGATGCTATATAGGTCAAAGAAGCCTTGAAAACTTTTTGCGAACTCGCAATTACATTAAGAAGGAGAAGTTCGTGGAAATTTTAAGTTAATGTACTTTTGAAAACATTAACGTTTTAAAATATACCTAGCTAAAAAATGAGAGCTAAAAGCTTGCTTCTTATAATAAAAACAAAATCTTCGATAAGTTCTTAATGTATCAGGCGCTTAAACTTTCTAGGTGGGCAACAAACTTTTTGAAACACTTTAACGAAACTATTATGCTTTACGTCAAAAGTTCGAAGTTGAGCTTAGCTCTGAAAATATTTTTTAAAGTTTTGCTCGGCAATAAATAGAATTCTGATTATCAAAATTTTAATATTTCAGTAACTCTCGGTATTACAGTTTAATAATCGACTTGTTCATAATGTCCCAAGTTTTAATAATTTCCAGCATTTACTGTAATGAAGCAATCATTTAGAAACATTTATCAGCTAAAACTTTTATCGTTAATCGTTTAAAAGTTTCTCTTTAGATAATTACACTAAAGCTCGATCCTTTTAATTCTCTTTCTACAAGCAACCGAAATTAAAAATTGCCGTACGCTTTGTACTTTAGTTTTAACGGAGAAATTTCTGTATAATTCCGGAAACAGGATCTCGTATTACCACACTGCTCATTTGGTGTGCAAATTAAGCTGTCATTTTAAACTAAGTAATGTACGTGATGGGTGTTTCTAATTTACCTGGGAATATTGCGGTTTTTTAGCAGCACCTTCAACCCCTGTAATGGTACGCAATTGTGAACATAAATTACACAATAACCACAAGATTGCTAAAGGTGTTTCGAAACTTTCCGCTTTAAATTGTTAAACCTTGCAAAATTGCTTGTAAACAGTTTTCAAACGTCAAAAAAAACCAAAACGTCTAAACAGAGTTAACCGGAACAACATTCTAACAACTTCCAGTTTATAACTTATCCAGTTTAACTAACTTAACGACATTCGGCGTAAATTGTTCTTTCTTGTAACTTCTTTTTTTGTTCTATTTAAGGAAAATGTTATTTCGAAATTTATTTTTTACGCTACATTTAAAGCATGATTTTTCCATTAGTTTCCTCACGCACATATTTGTTGCGAATATTATTCTTTTTCTCATTTTATGAAAGAAAAAAGGAACGTTCATATTAATAAAACGAAAGCTATAACTTTCTTTCAGCAAATTTAATTTAATAACTTTTTATATTAAAATGTAATTATTGTAACAAGAAAATTTTTATTAAATTTACCTAAATTGCTTTATATTTAAAAAATATTTTCTGAGGTAAATTCAAACTTTTAAAATGCATTTACCTTTTTGTGAAAAAATCTTCTAGTGGGTATAACAAACAAAGAAGGGAAATAGTTACTAACACAATATAATAAGATTATGTAAGTAACAAATTCTGGTTGTACTTCTTTTAACATAAACCTTAAATTAATATTACGATGGACAACTGCGAATTTTTTACATTACAGACAAATTTCTCCGATGAAAACTTAATCAATCTCTGTTTAATAACTGCAATTCTGTCCCCATTCATAAAGATTGCCAATGTGGAATTCTTAGACATTATAACAAGTTAGCGCATTCAGCACAGTGACAAAATAAGTCTGGTTAAAATTCATTTTGAGTTATTGGCTCGATTCTTTCCATAATATAATTATATTCATACATGTATCTCACATGATTAAAAAGCGAGATCCTGAAAATGGAAATGTGTTGAGGCAACATCAAATATTAAGTGGATCATTACAAATAACTATAAACTAAGCTTGTAGACACTACATTTGCATAAGATAATATTCCCTACTTTGATTTGTAAACTCAAAATAAGGGGTCCTTAATTCTTTATTGCTTAATTGTTTAACAATATTTAGTCAACTGACTGATGAATCACTTCAACCCCGTTCTCACTCTTTCTTCTCAACCAGCCATGCTCTATAGGTCGTTGCACAACTCCACTTACCCATATCCACTATATAAGTCTCAAATCCGACTCCGATACACGGTTTTTCTGCGATCGACTGCGAGCCAGAACGCACGCAGTCGATCCGGTCTCCGTCTGCGGGTGATGCACCGAAGTTGAAAAGTAGGCAGCTAACTCCAACGGCTACTCGACACCCGAACGGGAGGGCGGGTAGAGTAGCCAACTCCATCTACCGGTGTCCTGCACCTTTGGTCCGGGGTGATAGGCCTGGTAGAGCTCCAATTATCTCAGCCTCGTCCGCCAAGCCTGCTCTGGGGGGGAGCAGGCCCACCATATCCACCGCCACTGTTGTCATTCGAGCCCGAGGCTCTTCGGATGCAACCACTCATCAGCTGCCGAAATTCTACTTCCGTCCGTCACCCGTGGATAACCCCCTTCCATTCCCGCCATCCTTTCTCGCCAAATCCTCTCGCAGCGCGAACTGCGGGGGGTTGTTGTTCTGAAAAAAAACCGTTGCCCCACCCACCACCTTACCTTACCAATCCTAACTCATTATACCCAATCTCATCCCGCAATCATTTAATTATTCCCAATTTAAAATTCCTTTAATTATCCTAATAACCCACTTCCATAATTAATTATCCAATACCTTACTGCCAGCTCGCGTGTGTTCCGCTCGTGCACCATCTCCAATACGTCTCCAATTCGTCGTCCGTGTCAACTTCATCAACTCCAAGAACTTCACCTGTAAACCAGCTCCACCAAATCAAGAACCGCCGCGACGCCATCATCAACATCGTCTCTCAAGCCTACTTTACTGCCTTGCCCAACGATAAACACGAAGATTCCACTTCCAACTTCCACCAATAACGGACGCTGCGCTCTGGACAACAAATTCCAACGGGCTTAAGAGAGGTCGAACGACCTCTAAAGCCGGTGCCATGCGCACCATGATCGATGATTTCAGTCAGTCCGATACACCAATTCCGCGTGATATACGAGAGTGTAAGAACACTGATAGTGGTTCCCTCTATGTGTGCCATTTTTTTGTTCCTGGGGGTTTGTTGTTCCGTTGGTTTGTGATTTCCTACTGCCAACGCTCTTTCTGCTATAACCCGGATTTACCCTACGCTTCGGGAGCATAGGCACCCGAGTTCAGCAAGTCCTCTTGCCAGCATAATTATAAGTTTCTTTACACCACTGCTACTGTCTGCTGCTAGCGACCGCTACCGAACTCCACCTCCACAGTGCGCACTTGTGAAGGTAGGTTCTGAAAGAACATTTGTAGGCGTCAACCTGTCTTACGCAACTACATCGAGCTTTGTTTTCCGTTATTGCTATATTTAACCGTACGTATTGTTCCTGTCGCAGATATCACCATAAGCCAACCCCTTTATCATCGCCACAGACTACAGCAACATCACCTCTATCGTTAGCAGTGGCAACGACCTACATCTTAGTCGGAACGTTACGCTTGCCGACAATAACAAAAATCAACATCAGAAGGTGTAAATCGTCATCTACTAAGCCACGCTCACCACCGAGACCAGTAGCACACCGACACATCAATTTATTAAATCACTACGTCTGCTACCATCATTTGGATGTCAATAAGTTTGACATACCATCATGCAACAACAAACAACAACGATGCTGTCGTATATGCGTCCACCGAATTCTTGCTACCACCCCGGTCGAAAAAGCGTAGAAGGATTCTAAACAGGAATTAGACATTGAAAGCCACGAGAACGACCCCGATACACATCGTGGTGTCTTGCAGTACACTTGTAGTAGAAGTAACTTCTCATCGTGATTACTTTTACGCCCTGGAAGTGAAACTGGTGAGGGACTGGGGACTAATTCAACAATGAGATGGGTTTGTTGCTGTCTTAGCTTTTCGCCAACCAATCAGATAGAATACTTCGTACCTCTATCCCAATTTAAATTATTCCCTCCATGGCCAAAATGGCGTACACAGCTGACGTTTCATCGTTTATCAACCGTCTTCTAACAGTAGCAGCAAAAGTAGAAAATCAACAAAACATAGACCGTATAACAGCTATCGTTGTAGATGCAAGTTGATACTGATAAAACCCACACTTCAAGTGACCGATCCGCATTGTTAACGATACCGTAAGCACCGTCCCACCTGCATTTTAGAAAAACAAGATCGTTGTGTCCTCTATTGGAAATCTAAAAAACTAGTTTAAGGGTGATGATCGGGTGATCACATGTTGCACAACAGTCAGAAACAATCATAACTGTTGGAATCGACAGATTTGGAAATATATAGCTCTGTCATGGTAATTGTAGCTGATTTTGACGACATTTTTTGCCATCTTTTGGTTGATGGTTTTCCTCTATTGCTTAAACCAAAGTCAGTTAATATGAAATAAAATACTTACACCAAACAAAAGACGACTGCAGATTGAACTCAATAACAATTTTGTCTCCGCTAAAAGCACGCAGAGAAAATTGAGCTTCTTTAGTTGTTCTCCTCCGTATCCCTTCCGTCTTGTCCTCTCCTGTGTGGCTTGCTAAGCAAAACACTCTTCTTTTTTCCGTTGCTCTCTTTATTTTTTCTAGCCGTGTGTTTCTTGGTCTGCCTGAAATTCGTTTTTGTTTTGTTATTCTGTCTTACTATACTGTAGCGTCTTATTCTTTTCATGCGTCCGTACCACCGTAATTGATTTGCTTCTATTTTTTCTTTTAATGCTTTTATTTTTTGAGTTTTTTTCTATGTGCTGTGATCCTTATTTTGTACATTCTGATCTTATTTTTTACTTTTCTTACAAATCTCATTTTCCAGGCTGTCATTTTCTTTCTTTTGCTTTCTGTCAGTGTTTATGTCTCTAAAGTCACTACCTTTTGCAGTACTTGTTCTCTCGTTTCTTTAGGTGTTTCCTTCTTTCCAAAAAAATGAAGTTATGTTTAATGTTGTTAAACAGTTTGCCTCCGACAATTTGACTCTTTTTTATTTCTTTTTCTGTTCTTCTATCTTCTGTTGTTATTGCCCCGAGGTATTTGAATCTTGGAGTATGTTCTAGCATCACTTTGTCCATTTGTGCTATAGGTTGTTTTTTGGTTCTGCCAATATTCATTATCTTCCTATTCTTATTTTCATGTTGGTTTTTCCCAAGGACTTCTTGTAGATTTCTATATTCTTGTCTAGAGTTTCTTTATTTTGTGCAATGACGGGAATATCGTCGGCATAACATAGTTCTGCGATTTCGATTTTCTGCTTCGTATTTTTTAGCCTCCTTTTTGCTATAACAGTGAACTTAGAATGCATTCTTGTACTTTCTTGACTAGTCAAATTAAAATCTAGTTTCTATAGCAAAATGAATAAAGGAGAGCCTCCTTTCGAATACGGTTTTTTTTTGTATAAATCTTGTATGGCTCTTTTTGATGTTTCTGTTTCGTAGTGTTTTATATATATCTTGTCTGATAATTCTATCGACAGCTTTTTCTAGATCTGTAAAGTATACATATAGATTTCTTTCCTCTTTAATCTTTCTTTATTAATTCTCTCAATATAAATAGTACGTCGTTTACCCCCCTATTGGGTCGGAAGTCAAACTGGGTCTCGTCTAAAGTTTGTTCTATCTTTTCGCATAATCTCTTCTCTAGAATCCTTGCAAATACCTTTGCTACTGCACTATTTAGTGTTATTGCTCTATAGTATTGGTATTCTTTTGCTATCTTCTATTTTGTATATAGGAGTTACAGTTCCTGTCTGCCATTGTTCTGGTGATTTTCCTCTCAAGGTTTCATTCATTGTCCAATTAAGTTCTTGTAGAGCAGATACTCGCAGGGCTTTTATACTGGGGTTTTTCCTTGCTTAAGTTTGTCTATTGCATCTCTTAGCTCTTCCAAACTTATTTCCTCTTTTTGTGTTCTATCTACTACTTCTTCCACCTTACTACTTAAATCTAAATATCAGTTTATTACATTTCTTCTTTCCAGTAATTCCTTAAAATACTTTTCCCACCTTCCCATTATTTTATCTTTTTTCTCTATCACATTTCCTAGCTTATCTTTATTGTTAGCTAGAGTTGGTGTCTTCTTCTGTCTCATAACTTTTAGAATTTCAAGGAAAAGTTTTTGATAATGATTATATGCGTTTTTTATCTTTTCACTAATGTCTTTCCATGCTTTTTGCTTTTCCTCTTTAACTATTGTTTTGATTTGTGTCCGCTGGTTTCTATACTGTCACGTTTTGACAAAAACGTGTATTTATTTTTAATATTTATTTTTGCTTAGTTTATTACAATTTATTTCCAGTATTTATTTACACTAAATTATTTATTTATTCGTGTACAGAAAAATTTATTTATCACTAATTACATTTATCTCGTTCGTAACTACACGCGGTTATTTACTGCAGAACTAACTGGCTCTTATCATGCTACCGCTTATATACGTGTCCTTGTTCCTCTCGATGAGTCTAGAAAGGTTTGCGCCTTTTCTCGCACATTCGACGGCCGCAAACTCTGGACACTGCGAGATCTCTCCGGCACATTCGACCAGCAACGACGATACTGTTCGACACTTCTCTAGTATGTTCAAGGGATGGTTCGTTACAATACATTTTGTAGTCTTTAGCATCTCCTGCGTGGAGATATTCTTTCATTTTACGTTTGTTACCATTAACCATTCTCACTCTTTCTGTCTACCAGTTTGTCTTTTTCATATTTTAATTTACGATTCTTATCCAGGAATTCCTCAACATCTGTTCCTTAATTCAATGTTTCTCAGTTTATAACATTCAATTTTTTTTCTATTTCCCTATTTTTTTTCTGTTAAAATCCTCTTTACTAGAAGAAAGCGGTCACTTTCTATTCTTCGTCCTCCTCTCACTTTTATATTTTGAACGCTTTTCCAGGATTCTTTTATTTATTAGGAAATTATCAACAACTGACTTTACATTTCTGCTAAATATTTGTCTTGTTATTTTGTGTATCTCTTTATTGTTGAAGTGTGTATTTCCAATTCTTAGTTGGTTCTCCGAGCAAAAAAATTAAAAAATGAATAAAAAGAAATTAACCAACAGTAAGAAAATTTATGAATTACAAAGAAAAACTGTGAGATTTTGTGATTAATAAAAATAAGATAATAATTAAAAAAACTTATAAACAGCCGATAGCAATTACACTCATATTTTTAGGCGATGAGTGGCGATGTCGAGAGGTGTCCGGTTCCAAAAGATTCATTTCGGTTCATCGAATAAGGAAAGTACGAATGAGGTTTTTTTAGAGAGCCGTGTAGATTCTCCAAACATTCCAAAAAATTTGATAGAAGGATGGTAGCCATACTACTTAATTCGAAAACTTAGTTTTTTCTAGACATATTTTGAAAACTCGATTTCCCAAATGTATTTTTAAAATGTCAGCTTTTTCCAGATGTAGTTTGAAGCTAAGTACAATTAGATCACATCAAAACCATATCGATATAACCTGAAAAGATATCAACTTACCCAGCTTGCTATGATAAAACAAATTTAAAAGGTTCATCAATCCCTAATTGATCTCAATAAATAAATAAGCCAATAGAGGGTAACCCAGCTATCTAGGTGAACTCGCAACAATTATCATACAAACAAATCCTCTTCAACAAGAAAAGATAAACTGTCAAAACACTAGACAACAGAAGGTTAAACTACAATGCATGTAACAAGCGCAAAGACTGAACATTGCAACTCTTCGCAATCTTTTCCCTCTTTTATGTTGATCTACATTAATCTTTCATTTATCAGGTTATCTTTTATCACATATTTCGTTTTCCTTCTTTAACTATCATTGTTGCAGCAGCTCTTGCCTTTTGTTCCTTTTTCACTCCTGACCAAAGCATCTAATATCCGTTTAATAATTTGGTTGTTCCTTTACCATTTCTCTTTGTTTCTGTAATTATTACATAATCTATTCCTATTTTCTTGTGTTAGTTTTTTGATATTATTCTTGAATTTTCGGTGTTATTTTTTTCTGTTAATTGTCCTTCGTTTTTATCTCATTTCTATTCGTGTCCGTTTATAATGATCTTTTGGTATCCTACTGTTGTCGATTTTCGAACAGCCTTCTGTTCCTTTGCTATTTAGTTTGTTTTCTATTATATCTTGATTTCTTCCATAGCTAGTCCATTGTTGATGAATTATTTTGTCTTTGCTAAGTTTTTAGAACTTTTTGTGTTCTATAACCTTTTGTTTTTCTTCATAGTTGTCCAGTTCTATCTTGCATGTTATCGGTCCTACTTTTTTTATCTCTTTCACTTGTACTTTTACCCTTATTTTTTTGTCTTTATTCTAATAAATAATACGAGGTGAACTCATGCAGTCCAGTTACTCCTGACAGCGTAATTAACCGAAACACAAACGTATATAATGTCCGATACACGGGTATATTTATTGCCGCATGCAGAACAGAGAGTGAATTGTATAAAATCTGCCCCCAGAACACCGTCCATTGTCACCATACCAAAACCAATTACTTCTGTATTAATTACAAAAATTGACTTCCATGATATTAGTGCAAGCAGTTCATGTACATTAGTACGTATATGTTAAAGTCTTTACTTTTAACGTCCTTTTTATCTAACAAAAAAAATGTAACAATCTTTCATATACCATTAAAGCACCAACAAACCTGTACGTAATGTTTCACTACCCAAACTATACATCAACCAATACCTTTCTTGTACAAAATAAAAAACGCTTGTATCGCTTGTCTTGTATTATTAAACAACGTTAAATGAATGCTCTTCATCTTATTTGTAAGATTTCAAGTGCAATTCTTTTTTTGTTAAAAGCCATAGGTATATTCCAATGTTTCATTTGCACAATAAGGGCCTAAGAATAGTCATTTGTCAGTAAATATGATCTAGTCCAGTATACTATTACGTATTATACAGGGTGAGTTTTTTTAGATGTTTAGTATGAGGATCTCGGAAACTAGCGGAGATAGAGAGACGATTAAATGGGGAAAGAATTGCAGTTTTACGAGCTCAGTTTAATGAGCTTTTTGTTTTTTGGAAAACATGCATGGCTAACTAGATATCTTGCAAAAACAATTTTTTTTGTTATTTTGTTCGGTGCCTATGGCTCTGTTATTATGGACTTTAGAAAGAATGTGTAAAGGAGAAAGTTGCAGGTCATTATGTGCTTAGTAATACAGTTTAACCGAATTTTTTATTTAAGCTGTAATGTTTGAGTTATGACACAAGTTTATGTTTTTTCTAATGGAAACCATAGTCGGCCATGACTTTATAAAAAGGCCCTTTTTCAACCATTCTAACTATATACCACTTGACATAGTTATTTTTATAAATAAATAAATTATGACCTTTTTTTCTTTTCATTTTCGAACTGTTCAAGTAGTAGGCTATGGAAACAATTGATAAATGCACATCGCGTTTAATAATAAAATTCAAGCAAGTTATTAACACTTTTTAATTTCGAAATTATAAACGTAAATATTTTGGTGTGAAATATTTATTCGTTGGACTTACAATCTTAAATAAAAATAATTCCTGAGAAACTAATAAACAGAGAATGACAAACGATAAATTAAGAAACAATAAAGGAAATTAGGATATAAATAAAGTAGTACCAAAACAATGTAATTAAAGTATTTAAGATATGCAAATAAAGCAGATTTAGATAAAAAAGGTACTTTACTTATAGGTGTAACTAAAAACTAAAAATGCTATTAAAGTAGTAAGCTATGGAAACAATTAACAGATGCAAACGACAATTATTGACAAGTGCAAATCATTTAGCTTCTAATTAATGTTGATTGAGGTTTCGTAAATTATCAATATGAATTTTTCTGATTAAGAAAAGCGTGATATGATTAAGTGTTACATATTGTGTCATAAAAATGCCGTACAAGATGCACAACAGTATTTCAAATGGTATTTTGATCGTCGCCAGCCGTCTCTACCTACCTTTAAGAGACTCTATGATAATTTGGGAGAGTATGGTTCTTTCCGTAAACCAAAAAAGACTGCAAGAGGCATTTATGAAAAGGAAGAGGTAAACGTATTGGCACGTGTAATGCAAACTCCATCGATTTCAACCCGACAAATTGAAACGGAAGCAGGCACTTCACAACGTACTGCTGTACGAGTACTGAAAAAGCATAAGTTTCATCCCTATAAATTATCAGTTGCACAAACACTACACCCTGATGATTATAATAAGCGTATTGAATATTGTACTTGGTTTACTAACATGTGTGAAGCTGACCCACAGTTTAGATTTAAAGTTTTGTGGACGGATGAAACACGATTTACAAACTGCGGCATGTTTAACAGACATAATGAACATTTATGGATGCAAGAAATTCCGCATCATGTTGAACAGAGGAGACCCCAAGTTAAGTTTGGATTTAATGTTTGGTGCGGTGTCAGTGGTTCAACAATTCGGTTAGACTGTATTATTAAGCACATAATTACCTGCAACTTTCTCCTTTACACATTTTTTCTAAAGTCGATAATAACAGAGCCATAGGCACCGAACAAAATAACAAAAAAATTGTTTTTGCAAGATATCTAGTTAGCCATGCATTTTTTCCAAAAAACAAAAAGCTCATTAAACTGAGCTCGTAAAACTGCAATTCTTTCCCCATTTAATCGTCTCTCTATCTCCGCTAGTTTCCGAGATCTCCATACTAAACATTTAAAAAAACTCACCCTGTATGTAAATTCGGACTGAAACAGACGTGAATTGCATAAAATACAGACTCCATTAGGCTGTATCTCTCTGTACATTGCCAGGGAAGAGATTCCAAGAGGTAGCTCTGGTTTATCTTGCAAAAATCTGTTGTTATTTATGAACAGCAAATTTTTTTTAAAACTGTCGATAATGACAACCTAGCGATAAGATCAATAGTGCTACTACTTCAGCAACAGTTGGATTATAAGAAGCCTAACTAATCCCATGTAGCCAAAAGGTTGCTCATCAGAGTACTACAATACTATAGTTGGATGAACACACGTCCTGTTTAAGTACAAAGATACAGAAAACCTTTATCATTTCGACAAATCAGTTGATCTTAGAAATAAACTAGGACTTAATCGGAAGAACTTTCTTCTGTAATACAGGTTTCAATCAATTGAGCAGACTTAGCCTAACCAAGATAGAAATGTCAATCCAAAATTTAGCATAGTTCCTTAGAGATACAAAATTTTTTTGTTTGTAAGAACAAAGTTTTTGACATACTGCAAACTAAACTTTCTAATTCCAAAAGGTCTTTTTGCTATCCGAGATGGCACAGGTATTTATTGGAGACATCAATAATTGGGTACAAAAGAAATGCCAACACATATAAGGAGTTATCTAATGTATTAATCCAAAAAGAGCCAACTGAACAACAGCTGTTTACATTATTACAGTTAGATTGGCTAAAAAATAATGGAATATCTTAAAGATCTAGTAATATAAGTAATAAAACCGCAAATAACCGCTAAACAATTCATTAAATAATCAACGAAGTTAGTAATGAATTTCCTCGATATCAGAGATTTTCAGTTTTCAAATAATCCGGTAAGCTCAATATTTGAACACTGCTATCGAAGCTTCTAATAATCTCTGTCTTGCTGTTTGATAAATTATTTTTATTCAAAAACTTCGTTTCTCGTGATTTAAATCATTCATCATTCCAGTATTTGGAATGTTATGTAAATTCCAAACCTTTAAAACACAACATATAATGTTACATTAATATTATTTATAATTAATAAATGTCAGAAGCGTATTCGTGAATATATTAGTGAGACAAACGAATGGGCATCTAGTTTGATCTCAAGCATTATTAAAGCTTTCCTAGGGGGAAAAAATAAGTAATTCATGAAGTAGTTTACAGGACCCGCATATTTCTGTGGCCAAAACTTTCCCACGGAATGCAAAACGGAGGATGTATACAGAAGAGGGTCAGCACCTTCATAGTTGTTAATTGTTTTACGTGAATAGATAGACTTGGTGTTGTTTAATAAAGACAAAAATTTATACGGGTTGCTTATAAAATTACGGCCTAAAGCTTAATAATGCATCACATTTAGGTTAGAATTTTCTTGTTAACGTTCTACTGTAAAATGTATTTTATTGGAAATTGTTTTGTCATTCATACATATTTCGTTTATTCAGACTATTGCTACACTGTATTTACTACTCGCTAAATAATTTTCGAGTTTGAGAATTTGTGATTTAAGGATTAAGGAACAAAAACTAGTCATGGTCGTTGATCTAGAATTTCTTACTGAACAAGCTTCTGCTGCAGATTTTTAAAACAAAGAAAAATACTGTAAGACCCTGCCTTTATTAAAGAAATCAGTATTTGAATTTGCAATAAAAGATGCAGCTAAAGAAACCTTTGTCATTTTAAGGGGGAGTCAATCTACACCTACTTCGATTAATTTGATGGTGTTTCTAAAATTATGATAAATTTTAGCAAAACTAAAAAGAACTTCGAACAAATCCAAAACTCTGTTGTTTACTCGAAAGAGTATTTAAAGTATTATTTTAATTCAAGACTTAACTGCTTTAATTTATTATGGGAAAAAAACCTTCTTTTGTAACAAACATAACTTAAGGCTTAGACTGCAATATTCTGGAAAATGGGGCATTCTTTAGATTCTCCTGTAGACGACAAGATCGACATGCCAAGCTTCCAGTTCATGCAAAGTAGTAGATTCTTCTTTGTATAGAGCAGCGTTTATTAAACCGTGGGTGGATTGACGGTGGTCTGTGGATATTCCTAAACATTCGTTTTTAAATCATGCTGGCACCAATATTGATTTTAAAGCCCGTATGATGATAACTAAAGAAGGTATTCGCTTTTCCACTAATGAAATTTAAAAAAAGATTGATTTGTGTCACATTCCACTAACCTACTAAGAATAGATAAGATATTCTTTTATAATACTTAACGCTGACAACCGCAAGAGTTAATATAAAGTTGTTATCTGAACACCAAGTTGCTATAAGTTTTGTGATTAATTAAACCGAATTTTTAGGCCTACCACCATGAATTTGCGGTGATGAAAGGAATGAAAAGGTGCTATCGTAATAATAAGATATATCAATTTAAACAAAATAAGACAAAATAAAATTAATTAATTATAACAGCTATCTCGAAGTTGTTCTAGTTTTATAAATACCGTAGTTATGAAAGATTCCAGGCTAACTGGAACACCCTGTAAACCTAGTCATTTATTTTTCAACTGAGACGTTTTTAAAATATCAATTTCTTTCTATTTCCTTTTTATTATTAAGTTCTTTTATAACTTGGAAAATTGCTCTATATTAATATAAATAAATTATTATTCATGTACTACGCTTTTGAAATATTTCCCCATTTGAAAATTCTGAAGTTTATAAATTAAGACTTGAGGATCGATTTTTCAATGCGTAAATTCATGGACACGTTTTAGTGCTTAATAAATTTTAAAACAGTGTAATCGACGAATGAACTAAAATTAATTTTGACTGTAATTATTTTGCCAGTTTTACCGTCGGCAAAAGAGAAACTTTTCAGGCAGCGAACATATTTTTAGTTGAGTAAAAAAGTTTTTATGTGAAAATGTGCGAATGGTTTTTGATATACTACAATAGAATTTTTATTGTAAAATCGAACTATAGCACAGAATAAAATTTTATAAATCTATTTTTAAAATAGACGAGCTAAATTTAATATTACTACAACAAAAGTTAAATTGAAAGGGTTTCAATTTTATACATTTGTTGGTGCATTGTTACAATCAAACAAGGGCATGTTAATTTTAATTATACACGTTTTTTTGTCAGCAAAAAAGTTAAAATACATTATTCAAATAATTTGAGAATATTATTTGGGCTTTTATAAAATATTCATTCTCTTAAGTAATGACTAATTAGAAATTACATTCAAATTAACTTTTCTGCTCATTAACTAGAAAGCCAATCAAACATAAAATGTTTTCTTTTTCATTTGGTTATTCAATTCAAAAGAAATAATTAAAAAAATGTTCTTGAAGAGTAATTACGTGGAAGTTAAGTCTAAATTACTTTGCAACACAATAAGTACTGGCTTACTTAGAAATTACCCTAAACTGTACCATATTACATACTATGCACACAACGAATGTGATATGGAATAATTTATACTGTTAATGGTCCATTAGCAGTTGTTAATACGGGGAAAACCAAGCTAACTCTCGTGTGGACAAGTTTGTTCGAGAGAAGGCCGGAACTTCTTCAATTCTAAATTTTTTATACAATTTTCTACACATTGTACTTAATATGTAAAACAAAATACAATTAAGTATCAGAATAAACTCCGCAAATATTTATCTTCTAAATAAAAATATTAATACACTTACTTCTATAGACAAAATGAATATTACTGATTTACGCTAATATAAGAAAATTCGAAGTGCCTGTCGTTCATTAGTTGAATGTGTGAATTGTTTAGTATTCTGTTAAAAATCAATTCGATACGTAGAAGAAAGTTGACTCAACAGTCGGCAATTCAATTTACAAAATCAAAGATGTTTACTTAAGCGAATAAATAATGCAGATCAAAATTGACGATTTAGGAATATTTAATGAATAATAAGAAAATGTGGCACAACATAAACTAAACGAATATACCTTATTACTAACCACTCCAGTAATAAAGTCTGTAACCTATCCTTGTGTTACGAAATATGTACCTACTCTATAAAGACCCAGCTAAACTTATCAGTGACCTTTAGCACAGGTGGGGAGGTTCTAAGCACAGTAAAAGCTAAATTAAGAAAACAAATGTATTGGAGACAGAGTTAGGGGGCATTCACATATTATGTCATCACCAAAAGTCATTTTTCAAAGGGTGGGTGGGTCAAATAATATTTTGGTCATCAAGCCGCTGGGGTGGGTGGGTCACTTCGTCATCAAACACATAATTATATAAAAATTACCAAGAAAAAAATTCCATATCAATTAAAATTTAATTCAAGTAGAATATAAAAAATATTTCATTGAT
Organism: Ignelater luminosus; assembly: GCA_011009095.1. NCBI lineage: Eukaryota > Metazoa > Arthropoda > Insecta > Coleoptera > Elateridae > Ignelater > Ignelater luminosus. Next base: position 14,645 of record VTPC01002719.1, on the reverse strand, counting down.
AAAGCATCAATTTCCAGTGTCATCCTCATAGATGGGTTGCATCCAAGCCTCCATGTCTTCAATTATCTGAACTCCGCCCTCATCAATGCTGCTAACAACCTCAGTCTCGATCTCTTCTTCAGCCAATTCAAAAATCGTTGCAAGATTCTTGTGGATTTTCCCATGCTTGGTCAGGCTAGCTTTGCGGAAGAAATACTTCTTGCATACTGGGCATATAAGTTTTTGCAATTCGGGAATCACCGACGGGCAGTAATAATCGTTTGGACATGGTTTGACTGGAACCAAGGAAGCGTTTTGGAGCCTTTGCGAAATGTCAAGGAACCGGCTGTCCATATTTTCCTGAGAACAGGCTTCTAGACCATACAAGCCATGGCGGAACATGACTGGAGCTGGCAAAAATCCGTCTTCCAAGTACAGGCGCAAACGGGAAATCATAGAACTGCAGCACGATTTATCCTGACATTTCACTACTTGCAGACAATATTTTGACTGAAGAATGTGGCGATCCCGCCTCTGTGCTCTCCGATGCTGCTGTTGATGCCGGAGGTACGTACTGTGCAATTACTTCGAGACCATCAATGACCGTCCTGTCCCAAACTTCTGCAAGGATTCTCCCTGCTGCTTCAAAGTTTTTCTTTTCGAGAACTTTGTCCATGGTTCGGCCTCGTGCGTCCAAGTGAGTTCCACAAACATCGTGAGGAATGATGAGCCCGCAGAGATCCCGTGACAACGGTGCCATCCTTCTCTCGACAGGATTCCTTGCACTTTGATGAGGTGCATTGGTGCACACGAACATGGCGTCCAAGTCCAGCATTTTGAAGGATTTTACCGCAGTTTGTAAAACCTTCTCGTTTCTTGGCGCTTCGTCTGGACCACCGTCCGAGAAAACCACAAGCACTGGTTTGATCCTGTTGTTGGACCAAAAATAATCTCGCATCTTGTCGTGATGCAAGTATTTAATCAGATCTTAGCGGTGGGTTTCTTCAGTACTTGAATCGATAGCGCCTCCTCGAATTGAAATGCATGTGGGGCCTGAGTAGGAGACTTTCCAATACTTGAAGCACAGAACGTCAATAACCGACGGAATTAGTTTTAGTCTTTTAGCGATTGGATAGTCGTGGTCCGGCATTAGGATTTGACGTTCATAGAGCATCAGAATTGGTGCTTGCTTTTGAGCAGCGGGGAGGCCCAAAGGAACACGAGCTTTGTCGTCAACCGAAAGCACGTTTACAGCTTGTGGTCCTAGCAACTCCGCCAAATCCCGAATGTGCTTTATTTGACCCACGCAGAAGTGTGTGTCCTCGTGTTCTTTTCGCAAACTGTTACTCGGTCGAATAAGTTTCACTGGAACTGTGTTCACGTGTCTTCTTCCGTCTTTCGTACTGACGTTTCTTGGTATTAATCTGTAATACAACGCAGTTCTGGAAATGTTGTGACCTGAAAAAATATTATTATTATTATTATTATTATTATTATTATTATGATAAATTGAATGCTACAAAAACAAAAGATTATTTGCCTTGGTCTTTTAAACCAGCCAAGAGCTCATCGACAGTTTTCGCGCATTTTAAAATCTCGCTCCTGCGGCGGTCATCAGTGGAGGCTCCATAGTAAACCAGGTTCAAGATCGCTTCCTGAAGACCTTCTTGCTATTTCTCTATTGGTAGCCGGCCACGTTTCGGCTTTGGTAATGTTTGAGGAGTTTCTTTTTTTTCCCTCAATTTCTGCTGCGCTTTCCTCAAATTTTCAGCTCGATTCAGTTTTTGAGTGAGCTCCTTCAACTTCAGTCTGTCTTGGTGTAGTTCGTGCTTCTGGTCATCCTTTGCAAATCCGGTACTGAAGAAGTCTTGTAGCTTCTTGATCTTCAAAGTCAGATCTGCGATTTCTGACTTCAAGCGATTCTGGACGGGTGTATTCGCGGACGTCGGTGGTTTCGATGGCAGTTCTTCAACTTCAACTTCCTTTGCCTGCTCCACATTGTTTGAAGATGTTGAAGGTTGTGTAGTAGCGACAGTTTTTGATTATCTTGCTGGTTCACTAGTCGCTGTTGTCTTGGTGCTCGTCGTCGCAGATTTGAAGATCCATTTTTGCAAGGAAGTCGGGCAGTTGCTCTGGTTTTTCAGGGCTGTGATCTTCTCCAATACGATCTTCTGGTCATGCTTGTTTTCACTCCACCATGTAAGCAACCTCGAATACCAATTATGACCTGGAAAAGTAATACCACCGTAACACAATGGTGCTGTACATATTTATTTAATAATGAAATTAATGCTCACTTTTATCAACTTTGTTCCAGGCTTCCCTCAAATTCTTCCAGTCTTCATCCTGTTTCCCCATCTTCGATTTGATCCACAGACTTTAATCCACAGTGTCTGTCGGTTTTAAGCACCTGAAAATATAAGACTTAAGTCCAATAAAGTTATGACCCATCAAATGACAACAGTTTGAAGTCGCTTACTTACCGTAAACTCAGGAAACAAACCTCCAAGAGTGATGCTGGTTTTTAAAAAAACCTTTGGTTTTAATTTCACAACGTTTAACGTCAAGTTTAAAGTTAATTTGATTGCGAAATATATTTTTAAACATGGATGACGATTCCCACACGCGATACCGATACCGGATGTAGCGTAACAGTCCATGGTTGTCGCTTTTACAGCTCGATTACATTCGTAGGCAAACGCAGCCATCGTTTTGCGAGATTTCCCGCTTCAAAATTCAAATTCGATATTCAAAGTCGTGAGGCGCGGATCCTGCGGGAAAAACACGAAATTACGTCGAACAAAATATTACGGTCATAATAACTGCTGGGTGGGTGGGTGGATGCGTAATACATTGTCATCAAAACCAAAAGTAGGGTGGGTCCCCCCCTTGATGACATAATATGTGAATGCCCCCTTAATCAGAAGTCAAAATTCGAATATTTTAAAAATTATCTCAAAATTTATAACATTAATAACTAAATATTGAAATTGAGTTATACAATATGAATATCCTAGACAAATAAAATAAGCTATTGCGAGATTAATCAGCAAAGTCAAATAATTAATCAAAAAGATGAAGTCTTCGAGACACCCAGTATACATAAAAGTTGCAATAAACAAATTACAAATGTATTACAAAAAGAACAGACCTAAATATATCCAAAAGATGAGTAGCGATACAAAAAATTTAGCAAACAATCACATTACTTTATCTCATTTGAAAGCGTTAACTCAAAATATCAACTAAACTTTAATAAATGAAAAGTAGCCATGAAACTTTATTTATTTTTAACCCAAATAAAAACAAACAAGGAAAAAGAATTTTAAGAAGATCACAAAAAAAAATCAATGACCACGCGGTGCAAAAAGGTATCCTGAAGAAGTCGCAGATCTATTCATCCAGTAGAGAAATATCCATAGCTAAAGCATAAAAAAACACAAGCACATCAAACAGTGTACACTATTAGTTACCTTCCTACTTCCATCTAGCAAACGAGTCCTTGTTCGTTGTCTCGCAAAATATCAGCTCAACAAAAAAGTTGAGTGATTAATCAATTAAAAAAATTCAACGGAAATCGACAAGGGTAAAATTTCGGAAATTCTACCGATAGACAATACGACCCTGGAGGTGACTCCTAAGCTACTGGTAAAATAAATGACAAAGAGAAATCCAAAGCGGGCTAATTTTATCACTGCGGGTAGACTTGAAAAAAGATAATTTTTTAAAAGGAAAACATAAAAAGCTTACAAAGAAAAGCATTAAAACTAGACCTAACTAAAAAGATGGAAATTCCTCAAGATAGAAAATTACGAGGTAGAGTCTAAACAACTGATAATTAAAATGACGGCTTAGTTATGAAGAAACCTCTAATAAAATAAAAATAAAAAAGAAATAGTAAACGTTTATCAATATAAAGCAATAACCCTATATGCAATTAACCAAAAAAGACCTAAATAAAGAAAAATTACTACCTGAATTGTAAATCCACAAATAGTAATTAAACAATTAAGCACGAGTTAATTAGAATTTAAAAAGATAAAAATAAAACACAAATATTTTACAATCGAATAGAAAGAATCTTTAACACGGCCCACTACTGTTGGAAGGGAATAAAAGAGAAAATAGTTTATTGTGAAGTGATAGAAATTAGATTTTTGCAAAAATTATTAATAAATTCCATTATCACCAATTAATTAAAAGAATGTAAATTACAAATGTAAGCAAAAGCGATTTTTTGATAAGAAGAAAATGTAAACAACAGCATATGTTATTTCTTTTCAAACAAGCAATAATAACGAATTGGAGATTTATACTGGGTATCTCGCCCTAATACAAGGAATTAATCAACCATCTTCTACGGATTTAATAATTTAATGTTAAAATAAAGAATCCAATGACTCTACCTTATGAATGTAGATACAGCATCCGAAAATTAACAGCCTAAAATAGAGATACGATGAAATGAATGCCTCGCAAGACAGAAAATTAATTGCAAAAGTGCAACCAGCAGAAAATCTACTTAGGTCATAAAACCCAGACAAAACAAATTTCTTTCCAATTCCAAACAGGAACTCACATCAACCAGTATGGCTTCCCCCTATTTATGCCGTTTACATTGTAGTCAGTGTGAATGTGTGATAGGTTTCATCGCCGCTACATCACCTGGGTCGATTCAGAAATTACTACACGGCATTTTAAAACTACACATTAATTAGCATTTTTCCATTTATCGAGGTGTTGAATAAAACATTATACTGCACACGTGTGACTAACACCTATGGTTCCCTCGATTAGCCTAAGGGTCTTATGGTCCAACCTTTTTCTCGGTGGAGAGTATTTTCTCAGCACACTTATACAGTAAACTATTTTTATTAGTATTGCACTTCTGCACAACTATAGTTACTAAAAGTGTATAATACAGATTTAGAATCAAGTTTTAAACATTTGCGTTGGAATTAGTTAGTATTTAAGAAAACGATATTTTAAGTGATTTATATAAATTTTTTGCAACGATGCCTGTGGAAAAGATTAGACAGGGTATGGCCTCTACTTCTTGGTTTCAAATATTTTTAATTTCATTCTCAAGTTCTTCTCTTTGGCGTATTTTCTCTCGGTAAGCGTAAGCTAAGTTGTTGACGTAAGGTATCGCTGTATCCACAAGGAGAATATTTTTTCCTTCTTTTATCAGTTAATAACTGAAGACGCAAGTGAATAAAAGATTCATGTCACAAATAGTTTATTTTGAGAAAACAGCCTCTAAAGTTTTTTAAACAGTACTTTTTTGTGTTACAAAAAAATAAAACAAATTAAGTGGGGTTTAATAGACTTTTATTATAGAATTTTAGTAACATATGAGAAAAAGAAAATCAAAACCAACTTTGGAACAGAAGTAAAAAAAAAGTCACATATATCCTTTATCAACTAAGAAAATTAAACATATTAGAATTGACAATAAATGAAATAAGGATTTATGTCTCGTTTTTATAAATTATTTTGGGCTTTATGTAGTCTTCCTTGTAGTTTTTCCCGTTTTTGGTTGAACGTTTTTATTTTCGGAAATAATGCTTTCATAAAAATATTTGAACTCCTTGTCAACGTAGTCTATTTGATCTTGTAAATTGGAAAGCTTTTCATCAGATATCTTATTTTTCTTTTCTTTAATATGGGCTAGAGTGTAATTCTCTGATGCAACTTTTTGGCATCCAGATTTCAAAATATTTACCTGTAAAAAAGGTGTGTGTTCATCTAAAGTATTTTTATACGAATATGATCCATATTCAGTAACACGGACCCATTTGATACCACCTCGAAAAGGCACTGGTTCATGTAGAATATTTTTTTTCCTGTTAATCAAATGAAGTTTTTCGGATATCTCGTCAATATTCCTAAAATGATGTTTCATATTAAATACTACCGAGTTTTTGACACTAGCAGATTTTATGATTGTTCTGTACGTTTCAGGGGTATAAATATTTTCATACTTTCGTAATACTTTTTCAATACGGCCAAAGTCTCTATCCGAGTCCATATATGAATGGCCTACTTCTGGAAATTTATGATCGATAGTTTGCAAATATCCTTTAAAAATGAAATACTGATAAAGTGTGATCACATTAAAGTTCTTGTTTTGTCCACTGCAGGAATCTGACCATATGATGAGATGTTTAATACTGTTTTGTCTAGCAGCACTAAATAGCTGAATGAATGTATGAAGGCAGCTACCATCTCTAAGCTACCTTTGGTAGCAATGTTTTCCGTCCATGTAAAAAAAAAATGCTTGATCCCTGGATTTTGATACTGTGTGTATACCGAAGTTATACAACCAGAGTTGCCTCAAATAGAACGCTTTGGACGTAGACAATTTTGGCAAAGGCAATGTCTGTTGTAAATCCATGGTGAGATAAGCTGTATTATCGTTTGTTTGAACAAAGTTTCTATCTCTTCTTTGTTGTTCAAATGCATACTTGTAGTTCTCTTTATGCTCAATATCATCTAAACCAGCATCACGAGTACTGCAGGTATCGCTTTTAGGTTGCCCGAAGGACAGATTAAAACGGGTTGAAAAAATATTGTTGTAACTACATTTTTTTATAAAGTACTTTTCTGGAAGGTTTTGCTCCTTTTTTTTTCGTTGCAGTTGAGAGTGCATTTTTCTTTTTGGCATAAGAAACCTAGTTCAACTTTTTTTGACGGAACTAGCTTTCCTTTTTGGTTAATATAGCTTTCTCCTTTTTGTCTAGCCTTTGCTGCTTTGTATCTTTTCCAGTTGTCTAAGTTCTTTTGTCGCTTCCTAGATGTTTTTTCAGGCAGCTGGAATATCTTCTTTTGAACTTTTTCGATCAATGCATTATTATTTTTAGTAATCAGTGTTTTATTTACATCTTCACTATTGATTATTTTACTTCCTTTTTCTTTATATTCCAGCGTTTTTAAAGTCTTTATCTGGTCTTCGATGTTTTCAACGTCATTATGAATGATCTTTCTTGACTTTGTTGATAGGAATCCTTTTCCTGGATTTCAGTTCCTTTGAATAGTCCAAGTCCCTGTCGTCAGAAGTCTCATCTGAAGTATCTGGTACATAATCATCTGAAGAACCGTTGTCAGATCAATCTAAAAAGAAACAAAATAAAAACCTCTTCAAGTTTTCAATTGGTCCAGCAAAACTTACCTAAATCTGCCTGTTTTACAGGATTAATTGTATTATCCTTTTTGCTTATTATCATACTTTCTTTTTTATTATTTCCCGGCGTTTGTAAAGCTACCTGGTCTTCGAAGTTTTCCAGGTCATTATTTATTTTCTTTCTATTTGCTACACTAGCCCCTAGAATATTTGACTTTAGAGATAGGGGTCTTTTTCTAGATTTTAATTGCTCTGCATAATCGGAATCAGTATTGTCAGAAGTCTCATCTGAGCCGTCTAAAACAACAATAACAAAATATGTACCTCATCAAGTTTTCATTTCAACTATCGCAACTTACCATAGGAACTTTGTTTTACAGGGGTAGTATTAACTTTGTTAATAAACCTTTCTAGAGAATTATTATTCTCACTCTTGGCTGGGCTCCTGCTGTGATTTGAACTATTGGGACCTAAAAACGAAAGAAAGACACTGTTAAAAGAAAATACTTGTTTGCAAGTTTAAGATAAATTTATCATTTTGCTTTTTGTAAACGGTGAAAAACCACCGCAAAACTTAAAAGTGAATAAAATGCAATAATATTTTTTAGGTTATATTTTACATAAAAGCGGCTATAACTTTTATACTTACCCTTATTAGTCTGTTCTTTTGCAAGTTTTAAAATTAGCATGCTTATTGCCGACATATTAGCACTATTTTTTACTTGCACTGCACACATTTAAGTCTTCTATCGCGTAAAAACTAAAAAAATGTAGAGCACAAAACCATCAGTACTGATACATTTCTAACCTAACAGTGTGGTGCTATGTTCGTTTTGTTAATATTTTTATAGGTTTCTAACTAATTTACAATGGATAAAGAATTCATGTAGCAATAATTTGAAATGTTAGTGAATAAGGGATCTATTATCAGAAATCAAGCGTACATAAATCTTTTATCCATTAAGTTTTGTTAAAATTAGATTAGCATAGATCATTTATCATCCCGTAACTTTTTAATTTTATACAATAGAACTACGAAACTGATCCCAAAAAATTTTTGGGTACATAAAACCTTCATTCACCAAAAAATCTCAATTTTTTAAAAAATGTTACATGAATCCTTTATCCACTTGCGTCTTCAACTATTATGTCCGGTTTGTTAAACAAAGAATTTCTATCAGTCTGTTCTATTGTGATGAATCTATATTTATTTATTTATTTCTATTACGCCCGGAGTGACGATGAGTATTTGTAATCGACAACTCCAGTTAATCGTTTCGACTCCGGTGGTGGAAATCTTAAACTAAATCGAGAAGTAATTTGAGACTGTTTACGTGTTGTCTACTGCTTATTTTAATTTCCGTGGTAAATTAAGCTGCTCTCTACATAAAGTGAATATATGTCAATATTATTTTGGCTTCTGGAGCAGCTTAAGAGCATTTCATTTTAAAAGATGTCATGAGTTCACTTCTAGCCTAACCTGCCTTTTAGTCCACATAAAATTACATTATCTGAATTTAAAATTGCTTCAGATGTATGAACTCATATTTAAAAAAATTAATGTTTTGAAAAGCTTAAGTCTTACACTAGCTTTAATTTATGCAAGTAACGACAGGAAAGAAACGCCTTTCCTTCATGTCAATAACAACTGATTTAAAGCGCACCAACAATTAATTTGAATCACCTATAGGACGATGTATTAAAAAGGAAATACAGAATGAGCATGGATTCTTGTTGAAAGATAAGGCAGCGTTGGAAGGACTGCACGCAAGGTTTGTATAAAACAAATGAGAAACCGGTTGAGATTAATGTAGAGTTGGAAACAGCAGTAGATATGGATACCATCGGCCCAGTTATTTTGGAAGATGAAATGATAGTTGCAATGAGGGATATTGAAAGATGGTAAGGCTGTGGGCGTTGATGGTATACCAGTGGACCTATTGAAGTGAGAGAGTTAACTGGCTTGTGCAGTGATATATACCAGAGTGGGGAATGGACAAAGGAGTTTATAAAGACTGTAATGATACCACTGGCAGAAAAGAGGGGCGCAAAGAGGTGTGGAGAACACAGAACGATAAGTCTGGTGCTGCGTGCACCAAAAATATTGTTAAGAGTACTTAACAGGATACTGGTAAAAAAAATGGGGGAAGTGAAACCTGAGGAACTATTTGGATTTCTTAAAGGAACGGGAACGAGAGATGCTATTGAGATGGTAAGGACAAATTAGAGAGAGATATGCGGAAACGGGAAAAACCTGAGCATCTGCTTTGTAGACTTAGAGAAAGCTTTTGATTGCGTACTATGAGAAAATCGGATGGAAATATTTAAAGATAAAGAAGTAGATTGGAGAGATAGAAAACTGATTAGAAATTTGTATATGGGACAGGATGTAACCATGAGGATTGGAGAAAATATGATGGATTTTTTCGAAATTGGTAAAGGAACAACACAAGGCTGCCTTTTTTGTCCTACTCTTTCTAACATGTATGTTGAGGAAATGGCGGCAGGGTGCTGGAGAAACAATAGTGGAAGGAACGGCAATTGCATGCATCCGGTTTGCTGAGGACAAGATCTTGTTTGCGGAAAGTACAGAGGAGTTGATAGAAATGTTAAAACAGCTTGAAAGGATGGAAGGGAAATACAGATTAAAGATAAATCGTAAGAAAAGCAAAGCAATGCGAATAGGGAAGTATGAAAACATGAAGGTTTACGTCAATGTAGAAAAGTTAGTGCACGTAACGGAGGTATAAGTATCTAGAAGCGAGGATTCAAGCAACTGAAGAAATTTTGATGAGATAAAGATAAGAATAGAAAGGGCGAAATAGGCGTACAAGAAGCAGAGCAGGATCTTGGAAAGTAAGCTGGAGTTGGAGGTGAGGAAAAGAATAGCAAAATGCTTTGTACGGAGCGCAATGTTGTACGGGTGTGAGACATGGACTATGATGAGAAAGGATAGGAAAAGAGTAGAAGCGCTAGAGATGTGGCTCTGGAGGAGGATGCTAAATATCAAGTGGAAGGATAAAGTTAGGAATAAGGAAGTATTGAGAAGAGTTAGAGAGCAAAGATCAATGTTGGAAACAATTAACAAAAGGAAAAGGAATTGGTTAGGACATGTTTTGAGAAAAGATTGTTTGATTAGAGATGGTTTGGATGGGAGTGTAGAGGGAAAAGGTAACAGGAGAAGAAGGGCAAAGATGGTGAACGATGTGAAGAGCAGACAAAGTTATAGTGAGATGAAGAGATTGGTTCAGGATAGGCATAGCCAGAATACGTATAATGATTATAAGACGTTGTTTTGTCGTTTGCTTATTTTTTATCCGTATTATTCTTGCAACAGCATTGTATCTGTTTAACGTTTCAGAATTGGATTCTAGGATTATATCATCCATAGTTTTTCCTACATTTTCACATTGCAAAAAGCGTTTTTAAGGTCATTATTAGATAATGCAATGTTAGCTTTGAAATCTAGCGATTTGATTGGTGTCTATTTATGGGTTTTGCATTATTTGTTATAATCAGATTGATTTTTCATAGTTGATGATGTGTTTGAGAAATTTAGTGATATGGGGGTGTACTTTATCGTTTCGATAAGCCACACACGATGTATAGAATTTTGATAGTCCTTTACGCAGGTGACTTGCAGATTTCTTTGATTTTTAATGGCTTGTTGTGTAATTACCGTATTGATAATCAATTGTTATTTTTGCACTATTTTAGCATTTCTGGTACATCCCCTTTGATCCTCTTACGAGTAAATAATTCTGTTGTCTTTACAAAGTTATTTGTTATTTTGTTAGCAATAATTGAGGTAGATTTTGTTATATGTGGCATAGGTAGATATGTGATAAGCCTATACTTTGTTAGTTTGAAGGTGTTGTTGGGATCTTTACTAATTAAGTATGCATTACCCTTGCATAAAGACTCCAAGAATTCTACAAGGTCTTGGATGATTTCATTGAAGTAAGTAATTTCATGAAATATCAATGTGCGGAAGAAACTCTAGTCCAAAAATTATAAATCTTCTTTCAATTATTTAGCTTCTATATAGCTGCCTTAATATACTGTTTCTCACTTCTAATACCTATGCCACTTATCTATGTCTTCTTTTAATATCTGTAACTACTGTGCTTTATGGTTACGTTTTACTGAGTTTGACTACCAATAAGTTTCTATTTCCTCTTCTTTGGTGTTTCATTTGGATCACTTTTTATTTTATCATATCATATATTTCGCTTTTCTATGCTTTAGATATCTTTTAACTTTTCAGTTTTTGCCTTACCGTGGTTTTTGTATTCTTCTACTTTGTTATTGGGATAATCTCTTTCTGAGTGCCCTGCGTATTTTCTTTTTATTTTCTTCGTTGTTTTTGTTGTTTATACTGTACTGATAGTTTCATTTTCTTGTTGTTTTTATATATGGACGCATTGTGTACATCTTGATTTTAAGAGTTCATTTCAAGCGTTCTCTTGGTAGGGCTGCCTTGGTAGTTGACCGTTCAATATATAGCTACATCTTTAGCAGGTTTAGCCTGTTATTCTGAATGTTGTCGATATTCACTAGCTTTGCAGCGGATCAAATCCTCGAGATAATGCCGCCACTCTTGTTATTCCTTCTGATACATGCTAGGCTTGCCTTCTTGTTCTGGAAACTCTTACATTCATACTGTTAGGATAGTTGGACCGTTTCACTATTTGGTTCATTATCACTATTATTAGTAATTTTGTTTTTTTTATCTCAGCTCTTTTTGATTATATTAAGTATATTATTATAAGATGCTTATTGATGATACTGTGTGCATACATTGCACCGATCAAAAGAAATTCTAGAGCTGTCCACAAAGCATTTTAATACAGTCTAAATGACACTTGGCTAAGCCAAATCACTACTTTTTATAGCTTTTTATTTACTTGTGGAGTTTAAGACTGTGATAGCAAGCTATCGCCGCACGCCTGCTGAACGCACGTGACTTGCTCAATCCGGATCAGACTAGGACAGTATTCAGACTCGATAGGTTGTTGCTATCGGACGCATCAAAAGTCAATTCGCAGTGAGTCAATTTGACAACATAAAATACTGATTAACATGATTCTTACCCAGCAGGTTTACATCATTTTGTTTACGTGATCAACAACACTAATTAGGCAATTTTAAATGTAACATTACTAGAGCTTTCTCAATTTAGTTCTAAAACAATGTTTGCGTTATTCTGTACGTAGCTATTAATTGAAATGCTTAAAATTAAGATAAAACGTGACATGCTCACGCGTAATAAAAACGTGCTTTGATAAGTAAATGAAAATAGATTCAGATGTATCTCACGACTCTGTTCCAATTATCCAAAAAATTCTAAAACTCATTAACACTAACAGAACCTTGTAAGAACGTTAGGGCTTAATGACATGTATTATAAAGACCGTGTTTGGAATCCTACACGAAATTATGAAGTTTAATTTCAAAAATTAGATTGCAAGAAAGCAAAGCAATTTTAAGAGTTTCATTTTAATATTCAAAGATTTTGTAGTATAAAGCAATCAAGAGAGCTGTATGAATCTAACGTTCCAACCAGCTGCAGCGTTAAATTTCTTTTAATTATTTGGTAATAATTATTAAGCAAATATGCTATGGAAATACAAGGTCACATTTAAATTTAAGCTGAGTTTTGCGAAAACTTTTTGAAATTTTCTCAAATACGTATTTATAGGGCAATATCCACAGCAATATATACTACATGTATAAATAGGTACTTAACTTAAAAATGACAAACAGCAACTTTGATGCCTGTATAAAGAAAAAAAACGAAAATAATGCCAGCTAATAATCTATTGTTGCATTTACAGATTGTAAGTTAGAAATAGTATGCCGTGTTTAAGTTGTAATTTTATATTTCTCACTTATAATAATAAATTCACATTTTGTCGTCGTCCAAGAAACTTACACATAATATCATATCTCATGAAATAGGTAAATTATCATTTTTTTATGTTGACAGAAAGAGTCTAAAAAACGGAAAAAACACTCTTTCATTACTTTCATATTCACAGATTGTTGAACTGCACGTGCTCTCGCAAAAGATATTAGCACTTTAGTTTTAATTATTCGCCTTTATTGTAATATTTCATAATATTTAATAAACTTGATATTGAATATTAAATAAAATTTAGACAGCAAAAAATAAATTAATGGCAGCTCTTTGCTCAAATTCAATTTCATAAATTGAATTTAACCTAGAAAAAAATGTGTTTGTAATACATACAATACAGCATTTTATAACCAATTTTAAATAAATTGAATCATATTCCAGCACTCTCGTTGGGAACAGGCCTGGTAGTTTTTGCATCTGTTCTGTCAGAAACACTAATAGAAGCAACGCAATATCACAAGGAGCCCCGTGCTGGTCCCGTCTACGACTACCGCTATGGATGGTGCTTTTTCGCAGCGGGCGCAGCTTTCATTATGACGAAAATGGCAGCCGTCTTTTCCCTCACAGGATACTTGAGCAGATTTCCGTCTGTTGATGAAATGGTAACGTAATATTATAGTACCTTATAATTTCTTTTTTAATTTAAAATTTTCTTTGTGAAAATGGTTCAATTGAGATTTTCAGATTAAAACGCGTTAGGGACTGATTGACCCTCCGGGAAATGAGGTTAACGTGCGCGGGGAATTCATTAGCAGTTAAAGGAATTATCTGGAACTGTCCTACCGTATTTTATAGTAGACATAAACGCACAATGGTGACGACAATGTTGGGAAAACACTAAAATTTTTTTAGTTGCTCTTCGGTTGACACAAAGTGTCTAAATTTTTTATAAATCTAGAAAACGAAATATTTAATTAATGATTGCATATAATTAGATTACGGAAAGGATAGTTCAAATAGTCAAATATTGACACTTTGTTAATTTTTAGTATAAAAGGTTGAGATTTATTTTAATAGTCGATTCGCAAATTTGTTATTAGCTAGAATGTATGGCATAATTAGAGACTAAATTTTAGGTAAAATGCCTTTTAATGATCATAATACATATACAGTTTAATTCAGATAGTAAATGTGCACGGTTTAGTAAAAATGGTTTTATATGGACGAAACTTTTGACTTTTCTATGACGCGCCATTATTACAGTTTTCTTAAGAAAAACAAGTTGCCTATTTTAGGATTTTAACAACCTATTTTGTACATGTAAGGTGTTTGGTTTTTCTGTTTTCTTAGCAACTTGGAATCCGGTCTTTAGTCATAAACTCATAATGCATTAACTCATATTACTATTTGTTCCAATCAATCAAAGTCTGAGCAAAGATCGTATTAGTATACAACATTAGTGCATTAGCATTAGTGATACAACAGGATGTATGAAATAAATACAGTGAATTTCTGATCGTGAGTCAAATAAAATTTTTATTCTAATTTACATTTTAAATAATAATAATAAGTTGACAGGGACAACTAAATCTGAATTAAAACCTAAAATTCCACTGCGTAAATTTCCAAGACAAGTGAAGTAGCAGAAGTGACATCACTATATTACTTTGTAACGGTCTTTTT
>VTPC01002717.1:0-38709 GCA_011009095.1 Ignelater luminosus | reverse complement strand
TTTTTTTGTGTATAAAATTTTTCATTCTGTCTTGTCCAGCATTCTTATTTTACTCGATTTTATTTTAAAAAATTCTTACGCCCACTAAAGAAGTTAAACTTTTAACGAAATTAAAGCATTTTTCTCGTTCCGCATCAAATATGTATGTATATAAATTAGTAATTTGTATCTAAGGTAGCATTAAAACTGTATTTTCCTTCAGTTCATCTTTTAATTAATTTCTTAATCAATTTTCCGCCAAATTGATCTGAAAAACATAGAACAATTCAAGTAAAAAGTTTTTTAATTAATTTTGATATAAAATTTTAATACTCAAGGGTCCATCTATTTAAAGGATGTACTTATTGGGAAGTATTTATTGGAAATATTTTAAATTACTTTTTTGAGATTTAATAGTCATATTATAAATTGTGTACTACTAGGAATTTATTGATAGTATATACATACATATTTCCGGCAAAACATTTAAAATACACAATTTACATAAAAAATAATGTAAATATTTTAACTGAATATTAATGCGTAGAACTAAAATATTATTTGCAATAAAAACAGCGAAAACGTTGATTTAAAGCTAAAATAAACAAAAGCATATTATTTAATTAATATTCTAATAAATAAAGTTTAGCGTGTTTGAATAATTCAACTGCTGTTCTATAAAACTGCAATACTGCTTTTCCCTTAATTAACTATTCATAATGAAGATTTAATTAGAGCTGCAAATTCCAAATTGTAATTCACATAATAGAATGCCTTCTTGCATTCTCAGCTAACTACTACTGATATGTTTTGTTTGTTCAGGACTCAAGTCTAATAGAGAACGTCCTATTTGTATCAGAAACATGATAAAATATTTTAGATTAGAATTTCTAAAATAATAATAAAATTTGATGTATATTGTATTGAATTTAAAATTTTGCAAAATAAATTTTAAAAAGTGAAAATTTCCTTTATAATGAGTAAATAATAACACCAAAATAATCAAGACCTTTTTTGTTGTCTCACGCAACATATTGTTAAGCCTCGCGTAACCGGGAAGTGTTTTTACTTACCATTGGGATCTGCGGCTGATAAACAATTACAAGAGTAGTCTTCAGTAAACATTATTTATTATATGTACATATTTAGCCTCATGATAATAAAAATTTTATCAGCAACTTGTACAATTTGATTTGCACTTGCAATATTGACAAGTAGCACAATTGGTAGCAACACTACAGTACTCTTACTCTTTACAGTTTACAGACAGAAAAATGCTGTATCGACCTTCGAACCAAACAAAAATCTGTCAAAGTTCACCAGTTTGATTTAATCTCTATTACTCAAAATTATGAGATGGGATTAATAAACTCTGCCCTTCTCGACTTGCCGAAGAAGAGAAAATCCTTGAATTAGTAATTAGTAGTTAAAAAGAAGGGAATGGAGAAAAAGAATGGTAAGAAACAAAATAAAAAAATCCATTAATTAAAAAAGAGGTATTTACAAGAGAAGACAAACCGTGTAAGAGGGAAGCAAAACAGGTACTTTACAAATTTCCAGGAAGTGCAAAATGCTGAACTGACAAAGAGTTGAGTTGAGACGGACGACATAAAACAATAATAAGATTTGTTACCGCTTTGTTTGTTCCCGGCAGGAACACCTAAACTCTAAAAAAGTTGGCAACCGGTCAATTGCCGGCCCCGTTTATGGGCAGTTACTGGACCATAATATTCCAGGGAATTAAACTTCCTCGTTTCTGCCTAGAGAAGACTTGGAATACACACAAATCGCTGCAACAAGACCTGATACACTGGCAAGTTCAGTCCTATTATAATAAATGACAACTTTACCAAAAACATTCTCATTAATTAAAACCTGCACTTTTATTTCTATTTTGCAGTCGTATTGTAATTTGTTAGTTTAAATCTCTAGCTTAGTATTGAATAAGAAATTTTTCTGTAAGCCCTGATGCCTTAAAAACAGCACGATGTACATGTTTAGTACTTGGAAGAAATGCATTCATTATTCCTGAACTGAAATGACAAGTGCTAATACGAGTTGGTGTAATTACACCTGAGCTAGAGCTGATTGCTCTAATTTATTTCCACTTGTCCATTCTATGCTTTTAATAAAAGTTAAAAACTGATTAAAATGCGAGTTACCTTTTATACTGCTCTATGGTTTTGTAGTTTTGAACATTTTCAGTTTTACAAAAATAATTTTGGTTTACATTTGTCGTATGATCTTTGTATGACTTATTTAATTTTAAAAAAAAGGACGGTTGAATTTTAACAGAAAATGAATGAAGGATACAAGATTGCATCGTTCTCACCGAGTGCGGTTTTATAGACACTAGACTTAAAGCAGGAATTAAGATCTAGCTCCAAATTGTGTTTTTCTCGAAAGATAGCAAGTCAGAAATTGAATATAAGGAGCTCTAAATTTGGACACAACTAAATAATCAAAACAACAAATTAAGCTACAATAAACTCCCGATTGGAGAAATAATAAATAAAATAGAACCCAGAATCAAGCCTTGAGGAACTCCGTCTAGAATATTAAGATATCTTAAACTGTTTACGCTAATATAAACGTATTATAAATATAGTAGGGAATCTCAACATCAACATCAAGTGTTATAGGCGAAATCCATACAAGGAGTGTGGAATACCAAGCACATTCAATACTTGAAACTAAAGAGAAACAGTTTGAGATAATTCTAAACCAAGAATCTGATATTTAGATCATTCTATTGAGATGAAAGAAAAAAGAATCTTTAATTTCTTTTAGATTTATTCAGTGTTGGCGTTGATGACTGTGACAGCTGATGAACCCACTAGCGAAAAGTGTCGAATGAATGCAAGAAATGTTTGTCTACTAAAACATGCTTTTACAGCAAATAGTAAATTAGAATGTTCTTCACTTATTTCACGCGAAGTCGTAAATTTAATTTCTTGGAGATTTTAGTACTTTACCGGATAAGAAAGTGGCGTGACTTGGAGCAACTGGCAAGGCTAAGCAATTTAAGCGTAAAAACGTTTTTCTTTAGTTTAATTTAATTTCGTTTGCATCAGCTGATTTTTATTCCTCTGGGGATGTTTCGACTAGGTACCTGGACGACATGCTATCTACTAGGTATTTTGGAAACCGTTCGCAGCGTGTCGGTTTAAATCTAAGGATATTTTCCTTCATGATCAAGATTTCCTTGACTGAATGATTAAATTGAGCATACAAAAATAATTTGAACCCCGTCCGTTTCCGACTTTTGAGCTAGTCTGCTGGCTTTTCACAATACCATAAATTATTTAGTCAAGAAGAACGTTTAAAGATGCAATTTTAGGAGCACATATTTAGATGGTTTCTACTGCTTTTGTAGACACAAGACACAGGTTATCTACTTAAAATCAACAAGTGAATAATCAAGTATTATCAAGTGAGATCTATTTTCAGAGATATTAAATAAAAAGTGAAACCAGATCAAATTTGAAATTGTAACGTCAAGCCGTCCCCTTTTTATCACTGAAGAATTATTCATCTGTTTATTTGCGTCCGAATACGATTTGCGAGCACTACTATGAAAATTGTTGAAAATTTTTAAATTTTTCTGTACTAGTTCCAGAATCGTACCTCTAAGTAATTAAGAATAATTAGAAACAATGATAAAAAACGCATAGAACTCACATATATTAATTAATCGAACTTGTTTTTAATGTCTGGTAAAATAAAGTAAACAATGTATAAATCTACTCTAGGTGATACCTATTTCATGCTATGAGTTATCTAATTGAAAGTATTATAGAAAAATCTTATGTATGTAACCTTTCTGTTAACACCCTGTATATTTGCATTTAAAGATTTCTCAATTTAGAAGCAATAGTTACAATCCTTTAAGTGTTTCTAATTGAAACAAAGTAAATTTTCCAATGTTTTATTTTACAAGGATCATAAAAAACCGCTTTCAGCACTTTGATACCCTCCATCAGGCAAGAAAGTCACTTTTATTATGTTCAGTCAATACAAAGCGTTTAACTCTTGATCCAACTATATCCACATAAATTCTTATTATCTTATACAAACAATTCGAATCGAAAAAATCTAAAGAAAGACAAAAATGGAATGAGATTATCACAAATGCAAATATAAAGGTTTGTAGATTACAAACAATTAAGTTTAATGAGAAGCTTAAAATAAAAACTTAAACCAAAAAATAATAATTTTTCTTCGAGACATAATTATACAGAGCCAGGGTAAATGTCATTGCATATATTTACAAAAAATTTTAAATTAAGTTTTTCTATTAAACTTATTAAATTTACCTTGTTTTGTATAAACATTAAACTTTTTACGTTTGCAGAGAAATAACACAGTCTGATTTTCACGAGAGTTCCGAATAAATAAAACTGGTGCAGGTATTTTTAATAAAGAATCTTTACTTTCATATTTTTCAGCTTCATTATTTTCACATACAAAATAAAAATAACAAAAATAGCATCGTAGACTTTACATCTTAATATAATAATACCTGTAACCAATTTAATTTAGTAATTTGATTTTTATTATATTTTCAGGATTTTCTACGAGTACTAATATAAAGCATAATGACACTTAAATTAATAAGACGAAACAGCAATTTCTGTCTTGGAAATCTTGCACTTATACTTTTAGAAATTAGCGTTACATTAGAAATAATTGTTGGCTCTAATTGAAACTGTTGAGGAATGCCACAGTCCTAGAAAATTAAAGCTCAGGGGTAACACCAACTTAAAATTACCATAAAGTAGTTGGTAATGAAAACAAAGAAAAACTGGCAGACAAATTACGTACATAGTATAGTATTAGGTACATACATTAATTCGAAGTCATCAATTTTATGCTGTTTGCTGCTATTAGTCTTTAAGTTTAATTGAATCTTACAATAAATTATTAAAAAAGTTTTTTAGTCTTTTTTTTGTTGTTAATAACTCTCTGCAGGTAGAATTAAATTTGATATTCTTAACTTAACAAGTGGCAATTTAATTTATTTACAAGTCGATGAAGTAACCAATTTGTATGGTTGATATTTAGCTAATTTATTAATTAATTATTCGGTAATTTTGTTGCATTTAAGTGCGCATATTGTATTACCAGAGCGCTTTAATTGTAATATAACACAGTTACTATAAAATTATGAATGTTTTACAACCGTTCGTATATAACGATTTAACGAATACTTGTGCTTCTTAAGCTATAAATAGAATCATCAATGAAAACAAAAGACTAAAAATTACTAGAGGATTAAATTAATTTCGTTGTGAAAATGTTTTACATAAATTTAATTAAGAAAAGAGTTCACGAGGTTTTATTATTAGGTTAACTAAGCTTATATTTACATAAGTCAGCTTTTGTTCTTGAAATACATATTTGAAAGGAATACAAAAGTTTGTTTCCTTTATTTTCTTTCCATTTTTTGTTTCAAAAAACTTTATTTGGAGTGTAAAAATTAATTTGTATAGATAAACAAAAGCGATTTGAGATTATTTTCACAAAACACAAATCAGTTGCTGATTTTAATAAAACCACAATAATAACTAAGGATGTAATTAGTTGCGTTCTCCACAAAATTCATTTTGCACAAATTAATTTATAAGCACGACTGTAAATTTGCCACTTCTCCTTAAAATTCAATTATGTCCGCAAACTACTATGTAAGTACATACAAATACAAAACAAATAGAACAATTCAATAAGCAACAACACAATTACAACTATCTCAAATATTTCAAACAAACTACTTCCAGCTTACAATAGGTTAAAAGCTTTAGAACAATCAAACGTTTAAATTCCAAACTTGAACGCATTGTAAAATGAGTTTATCAACAAAAATTACTTAATATAAAAGATTACGTCAAAATAAACATTATGGTACACTCTCTCTCTATGACTAATTATTAATAATAATTAGCGTTATGTTATGAAACTGCAGGTTAATCCTTGTAAACTATTTCTTCTGAAGAAGATGCGGATTACGTAAATCTGCGAGAGACTGAGTCTTTACAGAAGTAACTAATAGCAGATCCCATCATAGTATGTTGTTTTGACTTGAAAGCTAATTAGAGATTTAATCTCTATATTTAGTTGTCAATGATATTATACCACTCATGCATTCGGGCGTTAAACCAAATCACAGTTGTAACAGCGCGGTACTGGCAATAACAAAAATATAATATAAGCTACAGATCGCAACAAATCAACCCTTCTTGTTTTGTTACATTACTTCAAAGCGTTCGAGACTTGATCATGGCATTCTCTTAGCAATTTTGCATTTTGTTAGTTTTAGCGAACGTGCGATTGCGCTGATTTCTAACTTAATTTCTAAATTGAGAACAAGCAGTTAAAGTACCGGAAGTACCACAGGGATCTGTACTTGCACTGCTGCTGTTTGTAATTTATACATCTATACTATTATTATTAGTATTGTGCACATATATTCCGAGTCCAAGAAACTTACGATATGCTTAATTCAACCTTAATTAAATTATTGTTAGCTTAAAATAATTTTGCGCTTCAGCCAAAATATCTTTGCTATATTATTCGGTAAAATATTTAGTTGAGTAAATGTAGCGGATCGAACAGATCTAAGAATTGCTAGAGATAATGTATTCTTTCTGCTTTTTTCACTCCTACTAAAGTTAAGTGGAAGAACAACCTGCTTCGTAGCTATAGTCAAACTGAACTTTGTCTTAGTTGATACATTTCAAGAATTTCTATTAATTAACTTTGCCATATAATAAAGGCATATATTATTATTATTAAAATTACTTTTTTGTTAAATAAAGGTGACAGAATATTTGCTTTATAGTTAATAAAGAAAACGTCAATAGACCCAAGCAGCTGGTCGGCATATCAAAGCGATGAAAAACCTAAAAATAGATGTTGTTTTGTTTATTTTCTTATTGCTTTTATTTATTATTATTTATTGGGGTGTTCAAAGAACTGCCAAGGAAGGCAATGGCCTGATAATGATCATGCTTACATATCTCTTCAATGCCTGCTTACGCTTGGAATACGTTCCTGAGTGCTTCAAGATGGCACAGATAATCATGTTAAAAAAGCCAGATAAGCCAGACGAGGAAGTTGGATCGTATAGACCGATTTCACTTCTTCCAACAATCTCAAAACTATTCGAGAAACTATTTTTAAAGCGGCTTAAGCCTTTAATAAACATCCCGGACTTCCAGTTCGGATTCCGAAATAAACACTCAGCTATCGATCAAGTACATCGAGTCATCAAAGTCATTGAACGAGCTTTTGAAGAAGAGAAATATTGCTCTGCAGTATTCCTTGATGTGTCGCAGGCGTTTGACAGAGTGTGGCACAAAGGTTTAATCCTCAAGATGAGTAAAATGCTACCCAAAAATTACTGCAGATTGCTAGAATCATACTTAGCTAATCGGCAATTTCGAGTGATGCACGAGGATGCCAAGTCAAAATTTTATCCAATAAAAGCAGGCGTACCGCAGGGAAGTGTGTTGGGACCCCTTTTGTACCTGCTTTATACTGCTGATATTCCAACATCAGATGAGACATTCACCGGAACCTTTGCAGATGATACTGTAATCACGGCGGTAAATGAATCGCAATCAATAGCAGTTGAGAAAACTCAACGCACACTGAACAAAATCAACAGATGGACAAAAGACTGGAAAATCAAGCTTAACAAGCTGAAATCAGTCCACGTCACATATACGCTGCGGCGAAGAAATTGCAGTCTAAGAACATATCTCAACGAGGTACCAATCCCTCAAGCAGAATCAGCAAAATATCTTGGGCTTCATTTAGATTCAAGATTAAACTGGAAACACCATCTAAGAAAAAAAGCTGAACAAATTCGCATTAAACAACGACAAATGTATTGGCTGGTTGGACATTATTCTAAAATGAATCTTCATTGTAAAAGAACTATTTATCTATCTATATTCAAACCGATATGGATGTATGGGATACAACTTTGGGGTTGTGCACATAAATCTAATCGAGAGATAATACAAAAATGTCAAAACAAATTCCTGAGGATGATCACCAACGCGTATCGATACGTAACCAATAACGAAATACATAACGACCTCAATATACCCACGATAGAGGAAGTCATCAAGGAACGAGCCAATAAACATGAGATTAGACTTCTCAATCATCCAAACCTGGAAGCAATTCAATTATTGGACACAACCAATGAAAGAAGAAGACTGAAGCGAACAAAACCGCATGAATTATGTAGATAAAAGACGTAAAGAGTACTATTGGCAACTAAGCACTGGTTTAGTATTTCCACACAAGTCTTGTTCAATATAAACACAATTCATCTGTACTAATAAATTAATTATATTAAGATTGTAGTAGTCATACCTGAATAAAGGTGTGTGAGTAAAAAAAAATTTATTGTTCTAAGAAGTTTAAGTACTATAAACTTTGTGGTAATTTGAAGTAATTATAGTGATAGCTATAGTTTTCTATTGAGGTATACCGCGAATTGCAAAATTGACTAATAGATCAGCTAAGAAAGCTATTCTTATTTTGGACTAACTTTTAATTGGGCCATAAAACCAAAACACCTTACTATCGATCTCAAACTGGAGATTCCTGAATGTATCGTTTTCCTTCTATTTCTCCTTATTTCCTGAACCATTTAAAATCACGATTAGATGAAATGTTGAATTCATTTACCTATACTTAGAACACGTACCAAAAAATAAAAGTCTTGAGATTTTGGCACAAGTGAGTTTAAACGCAGAAAAGAAAAATGAATAATGTAAAGGTGCAGTGCATAGCAGATAACCTCGAAAGCGTAAGATGCACAGTATTTATATCACACGTCTCGATCGGTTTTTCTGAAATAACCTATTTTGGATGAACTTGAAAATCAAAGATATTTGACAAAGTATAAGGCAGATAGTTATAACGAAACTTTGAGTAAACTTATTCTAAAACACCCTGCTTTTTAGCTAGAAGATTCATCAACACACAATCCTTATCTTCCTGGAAAGAGTTAGTCACTAAAGCCATCCACATCAGCTTCATTGCTACAGCACGTATATGCAGCATATTGCTACCTGAGATAGTTAAAAATCCTAAAAGAAACAATTTTTAAATGAGAGAAGATAGAGTCAACAATAGAAGGAGTCCTAAAACCTGGACGAAACAAATATGAAAAGAAGTTTCAGTATCATGAAAATAATCAGAATGAAGAAATAAAAAGAATAGACAAAAACAATGAAGAATCCGAAACAATATCAAAAGCGGAAGTAATAGAAGCCCTAACCAATATAAAAAATGGAAAAGCATCAGGAGAAGACGGCATCCCACCGGAGTTACTAAAAAAAGGTGGAGAAACTGCTATACAATGGCTACTCAAAATATTCCAGGAGACATGGAACACCGAACAGGTACTAAAGGGTCTGGAATAATAATATAATAGTACCCATGCACAAGAAGGAGAAACAACTAGCTGCTACAACTACATAGTAATATGTCTGTCAGTAGTAGCATCCAAAATATATTCAAAACTCTTAGAAAGAAGGCTAAGAAGAAAAATACAGGATAAATTGGAAGACACGCAAGCAACCTTCCAACCAGATCATCAAACGCAAGACCATATATATACAGCACGTGCAATAATAGAAAAGGTGGCGAAGAAAAATAGAGACGTATGTCTCGTTTTCGTGGACCTAAAAGCAGCATTCGATCAAGTACCAAGGACGCATATACAGAAAGCAATGCAGGAACTACAAGTAAGTCAGAAACTGACAAGAGTAATAAAGAACCTTAATAAAGAAATGGCGAAATGGTCATATTTCAGAAGAATTCAAAATGGATAATGGGGTTAAACAAAAAGATAGTCTGAGCCCACTTCTCTTCATAATATATAAAGACAACCTAATCAAAACACAAGAAAAACAAGACTAGGATTCCATAATCACAACAAACAACTACAAAATAATCTCCGTATCTGAAATGACCATCTTAGAGAACAGATAATGAGCATTACAAACAAAAAAGTAAAGTAATGCAAATAAATAAGGAAGAAGTAGAACACCATACCCCAATAGAAACGACGGGGAACAACTACAATACATAGAAAAGTACAAATACCTGGGAACAGTAATGGATAAGGAAGGTAGAATAGACGAGGGAGTAAAAAACAGAATTAGCAAAGCAAATAGAATATACTACCAAATAGATAACACCCTAATAGGGAAGAAAGAGCTAAGCAATAAAACAAAAATGCATTTATACAAAACAATCTGTCTACCCACTCTGCTATACGGGGCACAATCCTGGGCAATAACAGATAAGATAAGATCCAAAATGACTACTACAGAAATGAAATATTTAAGAAGGGTAGTAGGGAAGACGAAGAGAGACCAAATCAGAAATAGAAATATCAGGGAAGAATTGAAACAAAGACCAACAGTAAAAGAAACAGAAACAGAAAAACTAAAATAGTACGGACATCTCAAAATAATGGATATCAACAGATACCTCAAAAAGATTTTTGAACTGAGAACAGGAGAAAGAAAAGGGTATCCAATGGAATCCAATGGAAGGACAATATCAGAGAGTCAGCAACAAAAAGAAGAACAACAATGAAAGAGGTTAAACAAATGGCAAGAGATAGAAGCATCTATAGTAGCTGAACCGAGGACCCAATACCAATGCCGTAAGGCATAATTGGGAAAGAGAAAGAAGAAGAAAAAAAAGAATATTGAGAAATACCAAGTCTCGAAATGTATATTATGTATGTGGAAATTCGTTATTGCTAAAGGAATAATAAACGGCAAATGACTCTTTGTTATCAGTTAAGTAATTTACAAAAAAGCTCTTCTTTGAGACCTCGTTAAAGACAAATTTGATATTTGGTACAATGTATTGGAAGCTAGCTAGCAATCTGTCATTGTTTCAATACTTATATCACTCATAATCACCCCAAAAAGGATAATTGCACATATAAATTTTGCAGTCGAGGTAGAGTGCAACACTGTCATTTGAAGTTGGTTACAGCCTAGTATCATCCCTACCTACTAACGGTTTTGTGTGGACGGGAAAAATGCGCATTAATGATCAGGATTAGTATAAGTATAAGCCTAATTCTGTCAGATAAATCTAAGCGCGCCAAGCAACTAGTCGTGCCGCACAGTGCTGGATCAACACTTTGACATGGAAATTACGTTTCTTGGAAACCCTTCAATGCGTACAATTGTAGAATTTCCAATAACAATTTATATATAAAGAATTGAATGAAATATTTGTAAAATTACTATTACTAAGGGCGCAGGAAGATCTCAACCCAGAGGCTCTAAAGAGTCAGGTACACATAAACTTAGAGATCTGAAAGAACACAAAGGTCTACAAAATCGTGTGAATTTGCAAAAATTTGAAAACCTTCCAGGTCCAGGATCTTGTAAAAGTTACAATCTTTCCTTGGAGACCCATAAAGACTGGAAAATCTGTATAGACCTGTAAGTTCACCAAACATCCAAAGTAGCTGGATGCTTACCAAAGTAACAAAGTCTAGCAAAATTTGATTTGGATTTTAAAATCAGAAACCTAATTGTAGATTAATTAAAAAAACAATATAAATGGTTCATCTATTTATTTTTTTGGCTAGAATGAAATCAAGGATTAGAAAGTAATTAATTTATCTTTTTATGGGCTTTCAAAATTTATATGGATTATTTTGCATTTTTGTTTTCTTCTATAGAATGTGAAAAGGCCTTTTTTTGTATTCAATGCCTGACTTTCGGTAGCAGTCAAACGTTGAAATTTCCAATTTTTGGTCTTTCAGCCGCTATGGTTAGTCAGCTATTGACCACTAGAAAAACCTTTTTGGGCGAGTAAAACGAACAATGTCCTACTAAAACTTTAAGAGGTCATGAAGAGATGAGTCGACAACAAAACAAGATCTTTCCTATTTAAATGCATTAAAAATCTGAATCAAATACCGTGATTTATTTTGTTGGTATATGTAGTAAACATAGTAGACAGCCAATAGAACCTTTTCCTTGGGCCCCAACTCTGAGGTTACGCTATTGGCAATTACACATCTGATGTGTATTGTTTGTTTTTAAAACAGCTTAGTAGCTTGGTGTATGAAAAATCTAAGTTAATAAATCGTTTATTTAAAATGATAACTCTTTCTAATAAGTCTAACTGTAAACAGAATTTTCTAGAGATTCTATGCAAAAACATCAGACTGATTGTCAGTGAGGCCTAAAACTAAAAGTTTCAGTAGTTTATGTTTAATGGATCTTGTTGTGTCGTAAAGACAGATGATGGTGTCAGAAACATTTTTATAATCCCACATAGCATTTTGCATCATGTACATGAAAGAAAGAGCAAGTGCCAATCAGTTGCAGATAAGCCACTATTGATACTTTTGCAGTTAATTATGTTGCAAGTAATATAAAATCAATGAAGAATTAAAACTAAATATTCAGTTAATTCATAATACCATTAGTTGGTTATTAAAGGAAAGGTAGGTTTGCATTCACAGTAATGTGAATAGCGACGGATTTACAGACTATTATTAAAACTTAATGTCTACTACTTTCTGACTTACGGACCATCTTGAGAGCAACTTCCTTGTTGGTTTCTCTTGTATAAAAACAGTATTTATGGTTAGCATTTCTAGTTATTTTTTTCCTATCAGTACAAAAAATTTCAAATTATTTTTAAATCTAAAATAAATAAAACCCAACAAATAATATTAAATTTCCAAGTTCATAATTACTCTTCAATTTGTATTTCTACTACAAACTGCAAGCACTACAAGCAATTAACCTTTTTCTTACTGTTATTAATAGCAAATCCATTCATGCAAGCAAACATGTTTTAAACTTTTAATCCCAACTTTAAGGGAATAACCGCAAGTAGAAGTTTGAAAACCTGAACAACAGGATTAACTTCAGATGTCTGAAATTTCGTACTAGCTAGGTCCGTATTTACTGCTACCAACATCTATCCTGGTATATTTCCAGTTAAATTAGTTTTAACAAATCTAATACGTAACACTTTTTTGGAACAATTGATATTTGCGTAATTATTATAATGTGCTTAACTCTATATGAAACTAACAACAAACGAAAAAATTTTCAAATACGTTTATTATCTTTCAACCTCAACCCTATCGTTTACTGGTCATAACTCTTACACGGATAATCCGTAAGTCAAGGGCTTAAACACTTCGTCTTAAATAAACGGATACACTAACAAGAAGACCACATACATCATCCTTAAGTATTTGTGTATCCTTTTTTAAGCCCTTTTTGTGTAGCAGCAATTTATGACTAACATAATAATGAAAACCTTGATGTTAAAACGTTTCACTTAGAAAATATTGTTGGTTTTTTGTTTTAAAATGGTAGGAATAATTTTTTTTAAATTATTCGTGATAAAAAGTTAAAAAGCCGTATAAATATGAAAATGTGAAATTTACATAAAGAGATATCAGTACAAAGCAAACTGATCAAAATACACGCTTGATCTTTAAGCGTCGTATTATAACATGAAATAACAGAAAATATACAAAGAAGCGAAAAAGTCAATGATTTCTTTAAAACTGCAAAAAATGCTAAATTAACTTTTTTTTTCAATCAATTTATTTGCAACCAAAAAAAAAACTTTTTAATTTCTGACTAACCTGTAGATAAAAAAGTTTTTGAGAAAAATCAATTCTTCTGTGCGTAAATAAGTTTTCTCATTAAAAATAATGGTACTAATTGTAGTTAACCCCTGTAGCCTCATTGGTTTCATTAAAATAATTTTCTTAACGCAAAAGTTTAGTTAAAAGTAGATGATTATGTAATTTTCTCTTATTTTCCTGAACATTTTCATTTGGGAACTTTAAATACTGAAATACGAAAAGATAGACCAACTAACCAAGAAAATAAAATGAAGGTTTTCATGTTCTCTAAGATTATTTTGAAAGAAAAGAATTCTAGAACCAAGTGAAGTTTTAATTTTGTCATTTCAACATTGTTACCATATTTTTAAATCAAAAACTCAGATAATCTTTAAAAAGAAATTTATATCACAGCACTTTAGTTTCAATAAAATTTATCTTGATTTTCAGTTTTTCACTTCGAAACTCGCTAGTTCCCTTAGGTTTCTCTTTTGTTTCAATTTTCCATTTCTTTTAAATTAATAATTAAACTCATATATTTCATTTATTAGATTTTCAAATCAAGACCTTAATTCAACTAAATGCTCTTTGGAATATGGAAATACCAAAATCGTCCATTGACAACTATCAAGAAATCTAAGAACAGTCAATCAACCACCCATAAAACGTTCGAATGACTTGTTTATCAAAGTTTCTTGACTTACTTTGTGAGTGAATGAGTGAATGTGCTGAATTATGAAGTCAATTTTCAATTTGGCTATAAACAACCAAACGCTTCTCTTTATGCTAAAACCCTTTTGACTTCCTATTTCTGACGTTCTTTAGATCTCCTTACGACGGTTGCTATTTATATTTCTGGCCTAACAATGAAAAAACAAGTATTTATGATCGAAACTAGTTTTATTGTTTTTCAAAATATTCTCCATTAAGATTGATACACTTTTCCATGCGTTTGAACCAATTTCCAAAGCACTTTTTCCACTCTGTTTGAGGCAGCTCCAAAATATGCGTTTTGAAACAAAAAACGGCTTCTTCTGGTGTTGAAAATCGTTGACCACGCAGTTTGTTTTTGATGTACGGGAATAAAAAGAAGTCATTGGGTGCCAAATCAGGGCTGTATGGTGGATGGCCCATCAACTCGACCTTCTGGCTGGTTAAATATTCAATTGTTTGAGCAGCGGTGTGAGAGCTTGCATTGTCATGATGAAGAATGATTCGCCTCTTCTTTGAAGTTTTCCGAATTTCTCCAATGACTTCTGGCAAACAAATGGTTGTGTACCATTCAGAGTTGACCGTCTTACGTTGCTCTAACGCCACTGTTGCCACATGACCGGTAACGCCAAAGAAACAGGCAACCATTTGCTTCGATGTGCTTCTTCCGCGAACAACTTTTATTGGATTTGGCTCGTCTTGAAAGACCCACACAATTGATTTCTGTTTTGTTTCGGGGTCATATGCATAGATCCATGATTCGTCACCTGTGCAGATTTATACACAGCCTTTGATGCACCTTTCGCAAATTTTTTCAACATTTCAATGCACCAGTCGACGCGAGCCTTCTTTTGAGCATTGGTCAGGTTATGCGGGATCCAACGGGAACAAATTTTTTTGCGGCCAAATGATCATGTAATATCTTGTTGTTGATAGTCATACTAATGCCCAAAGATGCCTCAATCTCTCGGTATGTCACATGACGATCTTGTTTAATCAGTTCACGCATAGCATCGATGTTTTCAGGCACAACGGCAGATTTTGGACGGCTTTCACGGATTTCGTCCTGGAGTGAACATCGGCCACGTTTGAATTCATTATACTAGTTTCTTACAGTGCTGTAGGATGGAGCTTCATCACTATATAATGTATTAAGTTCATTGATGCACTCTTGTCGTGATAATCCACGTCGAAAGTTATGAAAAATAACTGCACGAAAGTGTTCACGGGTCAATTCCATTTTTTACTAGGGAATGCACTTTTCAATTAACTGCAAACAACACTAATCGCACTCAAATGACAAAATGTTGTGGTTGAGGTTATGTTCAACAATGTAAAGTTTACGCCGGAAATGTCAGCTGACGCCTGGAAACAGTCAGTGTTGCCAAGGCCAGAAATATAAATAGCAACCCTCGTATTAATGTAGTTCATACATAGCAAGTGCAAAACATTATCTTAGATTATGCACAAATACAAAATTTAAATTGTTAGGTTTCAGCTCATTTGATATCTGTATTTTGGTTAGCAATGTGCCCATAAAAATTTACATTTGAAATTTTTGCTTTTGAAGTTTTCAAATGTGAAATATTTTTGCATACTCAAAAACTGAAATTTCAATGAAAATTTCAATTTGAAAATTTCAGTGACTAACTTATATTTCAAATGTTTCTGTGAATCCTCTTACTTTAAAATGTAATCCGTAGCCTAAATACGGGTCCATTCTTTACGTGCACATACCGCTGGGTTGTTTGCTCTACACTCTTAATCTTTTGGTTCAAGATATTTTAAAGTTGAATTTCATTGATAAAATTTTGAAAAGCGTAGTAGCGGTCATAAAACATAAATAATTCACACATACTTACAGCTGCATTCATAAAGGAAAGAAAAATTTAGATATTTCCCTTTCTCTTCCAATTCTAACGAGATGGCGTAGTCATCTAAAAGTTCTTGATGATTTTATCAAATCTAAATC
This sequence comes from Ignelater luminosus, assembly GCA_011009095.1. Classification (NCBI taxonomy): domain Eukaryota; kingdom Metazoa; phylum Arthropoda; class Insecta; order Coleoptera; family Elateridae; genus Ignelater; species Ignelater luminosus. Next base: position 22,390 of record VTPC01002717.1, on the reverse strand, counting down.
TACACTCGAAAAATTTGTTGTTAACGAGGAACCAGCAAATTTGTTTTCAAGAGAAAACAAGACCAACATTCTGGACAATAAAGTGCTGGACATTGACAGAACTTATTCGTCCAATTGTTAAATGAATCTGATGAACCGTTTATTCATAAAGTTGTGTATGCCTTTCGACAATAAAGCAATCCTTTGCTGACAATGTTTCACTAAGTCCTATCACACCGGACGAGGAAAAGACGATTTTTGAAAAATTTACACGACGCGACGCCATGAATAGGCAGTTCCACCTATACATTTAGCAGCTGTTATTTTGGATCCTAAAGATTTGGGGATCAACTTAGATTCTGAAGAATTACTTGATGGTATCGAATTTATAGATACATTATCAAAAACAATGTCTAACATTGACCCTGTGGTTGTTTTGACCAGTCTCACCAAATACAGGAACAAAGAAAGCATATGAGATAAAGAGGTAATTTGGAAGACGGTTGAAAGTTTAGAACCACTCACATGGTGGAAAGGTGTTGGCAGTATTAATTGTCGGCAGCTACCAAGAATACTTTCAATGCCTACGTCATCTGCATTGACAAAAAGAATAGCACAATGGGGAGGATTCACTGCGCGAAGAAAAACAGATTAACTACCAAAAGAGCAATAAAGCTCACTTTTATTTCTCGTAACTATAAATTGAAAGTACGCCCCGAAAAGACATCTGAAAGTCAAATTCGAATGGTGAAAAATGCAGCTGTTCTTTCTATTATTTCACTCTTAAATGTATTGTCTTCTGTGTGTTTTAGAAGCTGAGATTGTTCAGGAGTCAAACCAAAATCAGAAAAGATTAAAATCAAACGACAATAGAACTACCAAAAGAAGGAAAGACAATTCAAAACTATAAGCAAGTTCTTCGAATGAGGAATATTCCACCTATGACACTGAGTCTAGTATTGAGCCCTGATCGTTTTCCTAAGAAGAAAATGACGAAAATTGAATCTGAACTTAACTTGTTATTTTATGTAAAGACTTGAGATATAAACTGTTTTGAAATCTTAGAAATTCTTCAAATGAAATTTCACTGACCTTTGAAAAATGAAATTTAGCCATCACTAATTTTGGTACTGTTTGACGTATTATATTCTAATATAAAGTGGTGGATGGGCCGTTTGTCTTTAGTCACGTGTTTGAAAAAAAAAGTTAGTTGTGTCTTAGTATAGTATTGTTAGTAAAAATGAGCTCTAGGTACATTTTTTGCAGGACAACTTGATCTTTATGCTGACAAGAATATTCAAGTTATCTTTGCCGTTAAAAATGTCAGTTGCCTATATTTTTAATTTTCAAATCTTCATCATTTTATTTTATTTTTTAGTGATTTTGTTTCCGTTATTAAAAATAGTGAAGATCTCGAAAATAACTGCAACTTTTACCTGTAGGTTAATCAAGTCAGTAAAATTCCATGAACCTTTGCAGCAATTTGCATTATAATAGTGGTATTCTGTACAAAATAGTCGGAATTCAGCTCTAAGAGAGTACTCCTTTGTTGATGGAAATCTTCAAGTATTTACGTGTCTTTTTTCATTTTCACCATTTAGTAGAATTTAGTCTATAGGTCGTCTATTTTTTTGTTTATCTTTCTCATTTTCCTTTGATATATCCATTGAGTTATTTGAATTTTGGTAATTTATTTTTTTCAAAAGGAAAGATATTAATTACTGCCAGAAAACCTAATTACCTTATCCTGGAATAATTTCAGCAAGTGTTGATAAAGATAATAATTAATTAGTAAATAGTAAAAAAAACTTGCGACCGCACTATCTTATATTGTAAATGTGAGTGAATCATACTGCAAGATGGTGATTTACACATGACTCAAGTTTTTTTCTAATTGCATTTTATTTGGAAGTTGATTACAAAAATAATAATGACAAAACTGCCGGGCTGTTAATACAATCACCGCTGCAACTGTTTCAGCTAATAAAAGATTTTCTATTAAGCAACCATTTATGTATGATGTTATTTTATTTTTTTTGTATTTAAAGTAGGCGTTAATTACCATATGTAGATACTATAATATTTACCGAAAAGTTACATGATAGATGAAGACTTCTAAACCACAAGATTGTTCCTTTAAGAACATCAACAATTTACCAAAAGGGAAAATTAAGTTAAACCTAACATTATCTTTTCTATAACAATGTTTGTTGACTAAGGATGTTCCTTTAACACAATTTATATATGCTTGTTAACATTTCAGGTGGTTGCATCAAAAAGCAAATTTATATTTGCATATTCTTGCAAAGTTTAGTTTTTCACACAATCAATGTAAATATTTGAAAAACTCTATGAACACGAGTAGATCGTGCAAATATTCAAAATGCAGATTAAAGTAATTTAATTATGTATTCAGACCTGAAGCCAGTTTCCTTATTTGAATAATACTTGCAGTATACAGGGTGTCCCACCGCAGATAAATTCTTTAATGATTCTATTATTTAATAAAACAAGAAGAGGACTTAGAAAACGATTGTTTTGGTGCAGTATGTATCATTAGGTAGCTTTTTATGCAGAATATAACGTAGTATCAAAAAAGCTAGATGAGCAGGAAAAATTCTACGAGAGAATAGAAAATGGAAAAAATGAAAATCCACAGATTAGCAAAAATTTACTGCACTTAGATGCAGTCTTAGGAGAAGATATTTAAAATGGTAAAAAAACCTGTTTAATCAGCAATTTTTCATATTACTGAGATTCCTCCAAATATTCCACTCTAAAGTGATCACTTTTATAAGTACGTACTTTTATTACGATCTATCAATCAATCAATAAGATTCCTAATACCTACTCTGTTAGAAAAACTTGAATATACAAAGACGAAACAAGGAAGTTTCACTGTTTTATCCATAAACATTTTGAATAAATTGATGAACCTTGTTCATATTTACAGATGTTAATTTTGCCGGCCGGGTTGCCAAAAATACATGTGCCCAATTACACAATGTACATGGTATAATGGTAATCAATTTTTATTATCTGTATCACAATGGGAATCTTTAGAAATAAATTCTAGCCTTTAGAAAAGCATTGAGAGCAGTCTTAAAAAATTTCCAAAATTAAATCTTAGATTAGAAGTGAAATAACTTTTAGAATTCATTGTCTGCATTTTTATCTAATGGAAATAATTGTCTTTCATGCAGAGATAGAGAAGAACACTATCAGAATAATTTAAAAACTGTTATTTATTATTTAGAGCATTTTTGGAATTATGGTAACAAAACTCTGCTACAGGTTTCTGAATTTATTGTCATGTTTTATAATTGGCTACTCTGGAAAATCTCAAAAGCAGTAGTACTTTTACGTTCTAACGAGACAATGACTTGCTATAAATAACCCCCTAATAGGGAAGAAAGAGATAAGCAATAAAACAAAAGTGCATTTGTACAAAACAATGTATCTACCCACTCTGCTATACGGGGCACAATCCTGGGCAATAACAGATACGTAATATTTAAAAAGGGTAGTAGGAAAGGCGAAGAGAGACCGAATTAAAAATAGGAATATCAGGAAAGAATTGAAACAAAGACCAGCAGTAGAAGAAATAGAAACAAAACAACTAAAATGGTACGGACATCTCAAAATAATGGATATCAACAGATACCTCAAAAAAATTTTTGAACTGAGAACAGGAGAAAGAAGAGGTATCCAATGGAATCCAATGGAAGGACAATATCAGAGAGTCAGCAACGAAAAGAAGAAAACCAATGAAAGAGGTTAAACAAATGGCAAGAGATAGGAGCATCTATAGTAGCTGAACCGAGGACCCAACACCAAGGCCGTAAGGCATAATTGGGAAAGAGAATGAAGAAGAAAAAAAAAGAATATTGAGAAATACCAAGTCTCGAAATGTATATTATGTATGTGAAAAGTCGTTATTGCTGAAGGAATAATAAACGGCAAATGACTCTTTGTTATCAATTAAGTAATTTACAAAAAAGCTATTCTTTGAGACCTCGTTAAAGACAAATTTGATATTTGGTACAATGTATTGGAAGCTTTAAGTTGTATGCCAAATTTATTGAACAGCTACTAATCTCTCATTGTTAGTACTTTTACGTTCTAACGAGACAATGACTTTCTCCTTTTAAAGTCTTAAAAAATTTGAGACGATTTTAAGAATTCCCCATAAAGAAAGGTTTTTAAGAAAAATAACTACGGATGTGAGATATTTTGGAAATGTGAAGAAACATATAAACAGATTACATTTAACTTCCACTAGAGATAGTGGCAGTGAACAAGAAACAAAAAACAAACCAAATAAATTAAAAACGGAAAAACTTAGAATTACTAAAAAACATAATGTTGACATTCTTTTGCATGCAGTTTATACATCTCTGTTATTGTTGAAAATCTAATTTATTGCACAAAATGGTTATTAATGCAGAAATCTTTAAAAAGTCATTTATTCATACAGAACATCAAATGTAATTGTTGACGCCTTACCTCAACCACAATATTTACATAGAGAAGAAGATAATATTGTTATTTGCGTCTTGTTTCCATAATGATATCCTACTGTGCTGCCAAGCAAATAAAACATAAGCAGTGGAAGGACCCACAGCTGTGGATAACGATACGTACATTGGAAAAGAAGCCTGACGCGACGCTACAATCTGAACTCGTGCGATGAGGAACTACAGTAGGTACTGCAATTACAAGAGATAGTTAAGATTCCAAAACTGGGCGCTACCGACTATCAAAAATATTATTCCACGGGTTTGCAGAGATTCTAGGACTGTGTCGAGTCACAATGGAACAAAATAAAAAACATAAAGCTACCTGAACGTCTTCAAACTTCTTTTGCACCTAAACGATTTGAAACGATTACTGCCGACCTGCATTTAAATTGGGTAGAATTATTCATTTTATTTATTTATTATATCCTACTACATTACTATTACGCGTTTATATTTTGAAAGTACCTGCCCATTTTAGACTGGATACAAAAGAGTAAAAGTTGGTAAAAATTCTAATGTTTATTGGGTTATGTTTGTGTTTAACCAATTCATGCAATATAACCGATGTAATACTTACAATATTGATATTTATTTTTTTCGAGACTTCGAGGTTCGAACATCGAACTTTTAAAATAAATATAGGTTAGGATATATTTGTATACAATTTCTGTATTTACAGCTCTGTTCCAAAGCGTTCAGAAAATTGTACAGTGGAGTGCGTTGCATACATATTACATTACATTTAATGTAGATAACGAGAAAACCATAAAATTTGTCTCTTCGCTTGATCATTGACGGAATTACGTAGGTCTACATTTAAACCATACTTTTATCAATAGTTCAAATGAATTAAATTTCATGTAAACTACGATGATTTATTAATCACTAAATTTTAGTATTCAGCAAAAGCATTCAGGGCAGAATACTTTCGATTACTATTAATTCTTTTATCTTCCTAAAGTAGTTTTCGATCATAAACCTCATCTGTTTTTGGGTAAAAATCATGTTATCAAAAATCTAAATTTCCAAATTGACATCAAACTTAACCTATCATACAAACATTCTTCTTCACATGCTATTATAACAATTCGACAAACTGAATTGTCTATCTTTTTCGTTTGTGACCAACTGAGAAGACAAAGTTTGTGAATCGCTTGTTATTAGAGTAAGTTTTAGCAGTTGCTGGTTTTCACGTTTCCCTTTAGATTCGAAATCCCTAGTGCTACAACCTCTGAGAGAATTTTACACGAAGAAGTGTGCATTCGATTTGGAACATCCACAGGATAATAAGCAACAATAGCGTGCAATCTGTGAGTGAAGAAATGCAAAAAGTAGAACAGATTGATCAGAACTATCGAAATATTCAACAATTTGAGCTTGGTAACCAACTTTAGATACGTCTTCACGAGTGCTGAGTAGCGGATAAAAAAGTCTTGTAGCTTATGCTACTAGAAACCAAGATGAACTAAATCGTAAGGGAAGTAGAATCAACAAATTGCAAAATTCAAAATTATGGTCGAAATCTACTAGGAAAAAGCATCAGAAACATCTTTGGCACTTGCATTGATCTGAAGGAACACTAAATCCAAAATAAAGTCGCAGGCAACCTAAAGGCTCCTCTACACGATGGTTCATGATAGGCCACTATGGTGGCCACCATCAGTGGTGACTAGTCTAGTAGTAGACTTGAGGGTCCGACTGTTTGTTGTTCTTCAATAAAAGAATAATTTAAATAAATAGTAATTCAATAAATCGAACCGAGAACACCCTACCCTTCCACACAATGGCTCATAATGACCCATCATGGGGCATCGTGTACAGAAGCCTCAAGAAGGGCTACTAGTTCTTGAACTGGCGCCGAAACGCGTCTCCAGTTATGAACAGGACTCTATTGTTTAGTGTACGATATAAAATTAAAAGAAGTTGACAGTTTTTAAATAATCTTCATCACGTCCGTCCGTCAGGGTTGAAGTCTAGAGATAATCAAGAAAATTTTATTTTATTTACAATCACATTGTTATAACATACGGTCATTAAAATTAAAGTTCTCAGTAGGCTGTGAATTTTTTCCGTAGGGTGTAGCTTAGAAAACACGCGTACCAACACATAACCTAAAAATTGATGATTTTGCCTTGTTTCTAATGCAAACTGGCAATTTGACAGATAGCTTTCCGGAATAAGCTAAGGCATGATTTTTTCCTTCATAGCCTCCTGGGAATTTAAATTTTAATAATCGCATGTTATTTCAAATATTCATCAAACGCATGTTGAATGGAATAATAGTATATTATTCAACGAGTACATAATGCCCATTATGTGTGAGTCGAATACGACGTTTTATTTACGATTCTAACACTTTTGAGGAAGATCTGGAGGTGGATTCCCCTGAGGGAGGCGATATCCAAATTCTTGAATATGTAGAAGTCAATGAAAGTAAACAATCTTCAAAAAGAGAGTTTTAGACCTGGAATACAAGGATCCTCTGAAGACGATGTCCAAAGTTTTTTTCATTATAACAATTTCTATTTTGTTTATATCTATAAATAGGCAGCCAACAAAACACCGCCAGTGAATAAAATCCATATAATTCACTAGTGTTTTATGAGTATGGTTATAGGTATCCCTATAGTTACGCGTATAACGACTATATTATTGAAGAGTCGTAAATAAACATAATAAACCCACTGATCTATCCTTCTATGACAAAGATTTGTACTCTGTCGTAGAAATCATAATAATTTAAAGCTTAGTTGACAGGTAATAATTAATTAATTAAATAATAAATAAATTAATTAAATAAGCAAGGACTGTATATATTTATAGCAATAATACTGTACATATTTACGACAAAAACATTGAAAACGACATTTTATTGATCTTGACTAACCTTCATAATGTCATAACGTATAATATATCGAAAAGTGTAAAGTTAATTTATTATTCTTAATACGTATGGTGTCACCAGGAACCATTAATAAAGTCAACAGCGGAAAAAATGAAATCTAGAATTAACCTCATCTTCTCAAAATAAAGCTGTGGAGAAACTTTATTTTTTCTGTAAAAGCCTGTTTTAAGGATGCAGTTTTATCAAATGCAACAAAATTTATTTTTCACCTTATAGGAAATAACAAGCTTATCACACAATTTAGTTAAACTGACGAATTAATGTTGTATTTATTTGAGCGTTGTTTATCTAACATTAACTGAACAAAACAAATATTTGGTTTGTTTCAAGTTAAATTGTAATTATGTACTTTGTCGTTACTTCGTTTTAGTCAAATATTTACGATGCAAAAACTCTTAATGTTTTTATCACAACAAAAATAAATCTCTGAAATTTTATTTTATCAGTAGCTTTAAGTAAACCAACTTCAGACCAACTTTTCTTAATGTTTTAATTAATATGCATTGAAATGTAAATGTAAAAAGTATTTTTTTCCTCACTAATTGTAAGCAAAAGTGGAAACTTCCAATTAGCTAATGACACAGTTGTTTTCTTCGCCACTAGGTAGTACCAAAGTAAAATTTAAAACAGAAAAAGTATAACTAATTAATTAATATTTTCATGCAAATAACTAAAAAAAATTTCTTAACTTTTATTAATTTATATCTATTTCGTTAGAAAGCAAATACTGTAAAAGAAAAATTCTAGATTTTTTGCAGAATGCTACATTACTACGCAAAAATTTCCATAGAGACAGATCCGTTTGATCGCGAATCTGAATAAAACCGGTGGTTTAATTATAGGGAAGTTAATGAAACACTAATTCGACAAATCAAATACCAACGAGTATTTGTTTTTCGGGGTCTCTTTGGCAAAACAGATTGAAAATTGTTTAGTTTTACGTTTTTCCTTCTACCATATTTAAGGGATGCAATTTACACTTGAGATGTAGGACTGTAACTATCTTTCTCTTTAGGTGAAGTCTAATATAAAGTTATTTCCGCATTACCTGCTATCCTGTAAAACATTTTAAATTATCGGCACTGATTTAATATAAAAATCTGTTAGATGAACATTTTAAAATGAAGTATTTCAATAAAAGAAATAAGAAAGTTTAGATGTTTATTGCAGTAGTAAGCATAGATTGTAATCAAGGAGGTTGGCTAATCGGAGGTATCAGTCAGCTGCAACATCAGCAACAAACCCAGCAAAAAGGGGGATTCGGCTTTGTCATCAAACATTATTAAGTAAATTGAAGAATTAGTGGATTTATACTTGATTTTGGAATCAATTTTATGTAAATGCTTGTTTCCAATCTCTATTATAAAACTGCTACGCAAACAATTTAGTTAATTTAAAGTTAAAAAAGTGTTGCTATCTTTAATCTAAGTAGTTAATCAATTAGTTGAATTCTTGATATGTTTCCATATACACAACGTAGTAGCTCATCACTCTAACGTGTAGGTGGTGCACATCCCCATCTTGTGACGAACTGTAACGTGATTTACTGCTGTATTGCATAATCAGCGACTCCCATAATCCTGAGAATACCGACACGCTTAATATCAATCAAAACAATTGTTTGTTGTTTTAAAATAACATTATTAAAAACACAGAAAGTTATGAATCAACTACATATTTATCTAATAATAACCAAAAAGAAATTTTAAAGCTTGACTTTTCGCCAATTTTTAATAAATGTTCATTCAAATTTAATACACAGTAGATGTTGCGCTATTGATTTAAATCAGAACCGTTACGCTCCACCACAAACTACTGAGAGGCATAGCTAGGGTCTTCGCGTTACCTTCACATTTGGAAGGTTCAAGTATCAAAAATCCAGCCTGCCTGTTCTCATTAAGGTTTTCTTCTTCAAATGTTGGGATAGTGTTTTTAACAACTTACAATTTTCAACAACGTCGTATCTACAATTATCGATGCGAATTCGCCATCGCCGACCACATTACATCCTTCGTACACTTCAACCATACACGATCCACATTTCGTGTTGTTAGAAATCTACCCTTCGATCCACGAATCAAAACTTCCTTCTCAGAATCAATCGGCGAAGAACAGCCATAACTATTTATACTGCAAATTTAGTAACGTATTTTGATTGTTTTCCAACTTTTGAATCATCTGCAATTGTTTTTAACCTCCGCACACAGTTTACTTGGCCTATGCATAATATTGATACTACATAACTACTGAAGGTCTACGTACTTTACTCAAAATGTTGCATCCTATGCAGAAGATATACAAGCACTTTTTGTCCCTAAATCTGTAGATTTCAAAAACCCACTGACCTTTTCTTTTTTATAGTGACGTAATAAATCAAGTTCGCCTAACCTTACTGTTCCGTTGACGATGCGGTATCGACCCTGGGAATTCACACAATAATAGGCACTGAAGAAGAAGACGTAGAAATCACATAATTATAAAATTCTTTATTATCAAACCAAAGATTTAAATAAAACTTAGATATCTTGTACATCTTTGGAAAAACATTTACTACGCCTAGACAGTCGTTGTCTATTTTAAATTCTTGAACATACTCCCACACTTTTCATAACGTCGCGAGACATTTTGTATAAATGGGATTTGTTCTGAATCTCTATATTTGAAGTCAAAACTGGATTTTTGGTGTAAAATGGACTCGATCTTCTTGCACACCATACCATACCATATGAATGCTCACACTTTTTGCTTTTCTGTGGATGATACGCAAATAGTATCAAAAGAGTTCCTTAGAAATTGAATTCAAACGTAAATTCTCCAAGATAGTTGTGCCCCAAAATTCAGTTGTATATATACAGGGTGTCCCAAAAGGGCTTGTTAATAATGTTCTTGTAAATCAAAACTTATCTTCAATAATTAACTGTAAGTTGCCGAGTTACAAATCAATTCATTTATTTTTATAAATATTAACTTGGAAAACAAATACGTTAATGCAAAAACCAAATGAAGTACACAAAGGAAAAACGATCTAAGTCACAAAATCTGAAGAGTTACAAAAAAGTACTGTCACACATAATAGATTTCTATGTATATTTCACTGGGTAGATCTTTGCCTAGCATACAATCTTTCTAAAACACCGAGATGAACTTTTGACCCATTTGAAGACATATTTTGTTAATTGAAAGTATATATTTTTAAATTGTAATGTCAAATATTGCTTTCTGATTGTTACAAGATATTATTTGGCTAAAAATGGAAAGTTTATTTATGCCATAGTGAATTTCATTTTGTACTTGCAATTTAACAAAAAGACAATGAGGTTGTGAAAATGTCAGACTACAGTTGTATCCATAGCAATTATCCTTTAGTTAAACTTATCCAACGACTGCGACAGTAGGCCTAACTCATATTTTATTCGAATAAAATGCAAGATGTTCCCGAAAGAAACCGAAATATTTATACAAAAGCCCTATCATCTCTAAGATTTATGCCACAAAATACAGGATGCAAAAGCTAAAAGTCACTGGTAATAACCATACTGAAAGTACATATTGCACGTAATTTTCAAGATATCACAAATTCTGTTTTACTCGAAAGCAAGTCATCTTACGAAAAAGGCACTGAATTGATTATAGACTAGAATTATTCATATTGCCAGTGTAACATGTTTGGAAATGCTAAATGATAATCAATACAGAAATTTGTAGAATAGCAGTCGCATCGTGGTAATGACCAAGTAGAAAATTCTTAAATATCGCACGTCGTTTTCAAGATTATGAAAAAACAACAAAGATTTCGACATCCTCTATCTCTGGAATAATGCAATTGGGCGTAATTTTGACTCAAAAATTTGCTGTGTGAATACTTTCGTTCATTTCAGAGACATTCTGTATATTCATTTGGATCGAGTTTTAAGATGGAATAAGATAGTAAAAAGTTGAAATAGTCAGTAATCAGATAATTGCTTTTTCCTTTGACTTTTGTTCAATATATATATATAATTTCGTAGAACAATAGTCTCTAAATTATAGTAGGATGTAGTGTAAGCACAACAGCTGAGTACACCAAAACAGATTGTTTGAAGTTTAAGGTCCTTTTGTTTTTAATTACTTAAGTTAAAAGTATGTAGTTGAATGCATAAACCGTCATGTTAGTAAAATAAGCAAATATTTTAGCTAGGATAACTTAGAAATCAAAAGAAGGTTACTTTATTAATTGCAAACTTGCAAAAAAAACTAATTGTACTTATAACAAACTTTTTTCAGTGTCTCCCACGTTGTTAAAAATGTAAAAATCGCTTTCAAGACTTGTCCCAAAGTTTTATGAATCCACTGTACGTATGAACTCGAGATGCTTCCAAAGACTGTAACATGCGATCATTAAAATTTAAGTATCCAAGAGGCTGTGAAATGTTTCCGTAGAGTGTAGCTTAGACACAACGCATGACAACACATAACCTATAAACTGATGAGTTTGCCTTGTTTCTAATGCAAACTGTCAATTTGACAGATGACATGATTTTTTCTTTCGTAGCCTCCCGGGAACTTAAATTTTAATGATTTTATGTCATACTAATAAATTTCTACAGCTACTAATGTTAGTAACCTAAGACGGCTTTTGAAAAATTTCCATACGTATCTAACAATAATTTTACTATTAATATTAATTTAAAAAAATATATGTGTAACTTTTGTGGGTTTCTGAACTGTAATCATTTATTTGTTAACCGTCAACCAGCAAAGCGATGCAAAACCTTTCATCTCTAAATCGATCTTCTCTCAAGACAAGAAAATGACATGCAGCTCAACAACGGCAATCTGTGATAATTAAGAAAATCTTTTTAGTATAAGCCGTATAAGCATAAACATCTTTAAATTTTTTATTTACACCTAAGCGATTTTGATATAATTATTCTATTTAGACAAGCTTTTTATCAAAATTGATTTTAACAGAAATTTTTTTTATTTCTTTACGTAAATAAAACTACTTTAAACATTAATTCGAGTAGGTATTTGATAACTGGAATATTTTTAGGTTAGATTTATTTTTGGCAATACTCTAGTATAGATTGTTTTTCAAACAAAAGGCAAACTAATGAGTAAAAATCTAGAGCAAGGATTTAAAAGTTTCATATATAAAACTTAAAACAATGGCTTTTATAAAGCCGTTCATAACTTATTGTTTGTATAATCTGTAAACACCACCAGAATGTACACTGTACAGTATAACCATTAGCCGATGCAGTAATTAGCAGGTAAGCATATGCACACATATGTTCTTGTATGTAGAATTCATTTTATAATTACAAAACCAACTAACAAACAAAAAACAACCCCTTTCGGTAGTTATTAAACTTCCTTAAACATAAAACTTTTTAAATTAATACAAATATCTCTGTTAATATTTAACGCTTGAAATGAAAATTCCTTGCATTGTTTTCTTTTTCTCATTTGCATGTTTAAATCTTGTCCTGAAGTGTTCTTCCTTTGTTTTAATTACTAATTCGTTAGAGAACTTGTAACATTTTCATAAAATCATGAATTAAAACAAAGAGATTTTGTCCATCCTTTTGTGTGTAATTAGTAGAATTAAAAATTTTTTTTAACTTTCAGATACTCACACTTTTTGCTGCCGGCGTTTGAACAGAATTTATGATTTATGCTGACACAATATCCGTAACCCTACAAAATTTAAAAGAAAACAAATACAAACAAAAAATATTTACGTTCAATCTGGGGAGTTATTAGATAGGTATCCTCCTACAATACGTAATCTTGACTCAATATCCGGTAAATGTCAAATAAGGGAAATTGACATCTTTAAGATTTATAATTTTTGCATAAAATAAAAATAAGTCTGAGATGAAAAGAGTAAAAAATTTGTCGTGGGTGGCTTCACATTTATAAGATAGTAAGCGGTAGTTTAGTAAACTTTAGGGTGTTACTGTTAATTAATATACTAACATGAAATAGAAAGTTGAAACCCTCCAGGGTTAACTGTCATGAAATTACAACTTGGTGTTATCTTTGAAATTATCTCTCTTAAAAGAGTAGTTAAATTGACCTATTTTGAGAAACTGAAATATGAATTAATAATTTTATTACTCCTTTGTATTATTCCCATATTTGAAAATTAACAAAGAAAACAATTTTGTAACTGATATTTTCTAAGATATTTAAGCTTATAAGATTTTAGTATCACCTAGCCCGAGGCAAGTGAACTACTAAATCCTGAATATGATGACGTAAATACCAGTCACTTGTTAGATGTGAACACAGAACATATGATGTGTGTACTGACCAAATCTGATCCTACGTAACTTTACTAATTACCCACAAAGTCAGAACAGTCTTGATTTCAAATTATCTTTGAAACTGATACTAATAAATATTTGATTAGAGTGTATTCTGATCTGCTTCATATTTTTCCTTTTCTACACATAGTTGATTCAATTCAATACAATCACTAATGGGTGATTTTTTTAAATTGGTTTTTAAATTTTAGCACGGAGCTCAATCTTAATGCATTTACATAATAAACTATGAAGAATACATATAATCAAGTTTTTTATTATGAACTGATCGTTTTAAAGCTGTACAACTTTTTGACAATTCTATTTCTACAATTATGCTTGTATTCTAGTTTTACTACTTCCGAGAATTCTAATTGTTTTGTTTTTGACTTAATTCACTTTTATTTGTGGACTAAGTTTCTGGAATCTGTTCATCCTGTTGCTATCTTAAACATAACACTTATCAGCAACAGAGTCATTTCGTATCGTAGATCCATAAAAGATCTATTACAAGAATCTTACTGAAAAGAGTGAGACATTTGAGCTAAGCTTCACTCAATCTAAACTGGGTCAGCCTTGTTGGTTAAGCTCGAAGACTCAAAATTCAACGAGATTCGTTTATCCTATCATTTTTCTGTAAATGTAGTATGGGTCAGAACAAAAAGGGATTAATCTACTAGGTTCGGCTCGTCCACGTGCCAACAGTACCATTTAATTTAGTTCAATCTAACTCGACAGACCAAGATAAATGATGAACTCATTTATTGCACAAAATTCAAATATAGGAAATTGTATAGGCACAATAGCAATCGGTGGTGGCATTCGGGAAAACCGAGTGCAAATTCCTAAACAAAGGCTAAAGTAATAATAAAAGCGGTAAGTCAGTGTAAAGATAGGAACAAAATAATTTTAAAGACAAAAAACGAATGACAGCAGAGTAAGTCAAAATTCCAAATCAAAAGTGTCTATGTTTACTTCTTCGATAGTTTAACTATTTGTTTTTCCATCTAGGAAAAACTTGAATGTAATATCAAGGTCTGTCATGTATTGATAGCCATTTACGCTGTTAGGCTATCATAAAGCATCAATCACATAGATTCTCTGTAGATACGATAAGTAATGGTAGATTTCTGCTTGGGTTTTCTAAATGTCAAAAATTAGTCGATAACTATCCTTTGTAGATAGACGAATAAAGAATTTGCTTTACGGAGAACTCATATCACTAGGTCTTAGTTTAAATATTCTTTGCTTTGGGTTTCTAGTGAGTGATCAAGTAAATAAACTTTGGACTCTGAACAAAACCGTGTAGACATGAGCTGGTCTAGAAAAGATTCAATAAATTTTTTGTTCAATTTGGATAATTATCTAGACTTAGTCCGGAAATTGTTGTGAGATTAACTTTTTTAAGGTGAATTTCTGATGTTTAGTGTTACTGAAACTGCAGCCTCACAGTTCTATTATGCTAATTAATAGGCTTAGGACACTGATAGTTTATCAAGCGCTACGTCATGCAAAGCATGGACGGTTCGTGCATATTCGCATTTTATACATTAAAACCATGTTAAGATCAATAAACTTATCATTTATTTAAAATTAATAAATTTCTTATTTTGTTTTTCTTTAAACATTTCTAAGTAAGACTCAATATTATTTACAACAGTTTAGTTTGGATGGTCAGCAGTTTTCAGAATTCTTTTATGCTTGCTTTTATGGCATTAACACGACATTGGAATTACTGTCGTCGAATTATGAATAGGTGCCGAAACATCCTTTTTAGGGTCATTACCAAGAAGAATCATATACTACTTTTGTTGCAAGTTTTTAAACAAGACAAGACAAGTAAGTATTTCTCAATTTTGTTAGATGGCACCCGTGATAACGGCTATGATGAACAATTGACTTTAATTTTACGTATTGTAGACATTGCTGTCAAAGCTACAGCTAGAATTAAAGAATATTTCGTTACGGACCTCTCTTTTACCAATGAACTGAAACATCAGATTAATATTTTAGACTTAAATCTCAACGATTGTCGTAAGCAAGCCTATGATAATGCTACAAATATGGCTAGCAAAAATCAGGGTGTCTAAGCAAGAATACTGGAGGAATATCCTAGAGAATTTTTTGTGACCTTCTCACCCATAGTTCGAATATATTCTTTGGAGTCATTCAGTCATTATACGATATTTGTGGCATCAACAGAAAGATGAAAAATTCTGATTTCATACGTTAAGAATATTACTTTGAAATACCTATCTGAAACTCGCTGGGAATGTCGCGTATCTTCCATAAAAGCAGTGATATTTCAACTTAAATCTATTCACGATGTACTAGAAAAGGTCTTAAAAACAACAAAAGATCTAGCTCTCAAATTGAAGCACTTTCACTTGCTGAAAATGAGTTCAGTATTGAGTATATTTTGTCGGCTGTAATTTGGTATAACTTATTATCTGCAGTTGATAAAGTTAGCAAAAGCATGCAGAAAAAAGACGCCAACATCGCTACAATAATGCAGCTATTGAAGGGGCTCAAAGAATATCTACAGTCATACAGAAAAGATAGGTTTTCAAAAGCAAAAGAGATTGCAAAACATTTGTGCTGAGAATGATATTCCAATTGAATTTAAACATAAACGGAGGCGAAAGTGCCATAAACTTCATCTTTATAAAGAAGGAGGAAGTAGTTCAAGCGATCCTGAATAAAAATACTACAGGAAATTTTTCTTATGCATTTTAAATCAAGCACTCGTATCAATAGAAAAAAGATTCGTCCACATTAATAAACACAGCGCTTACTTTGGGTTTTTACTAAGCATCCAAAATATTAACAAGATGGGTGAAACACGCTGATCAAACACTACATCGATTTAAACCTTTTGCACGAGATGGAGAAATAAGAGACCTCGATAGACAAGAACTTTACCAAGAAATAAAGATGTTTTCTCATATGGTGGACTTGTCCTATCGGACACCTCTGGACTATCTACAACTTTTACATGAAACGAACGATACTTTTCCCAACTTGTACATAGCTTTCCGTATAATTCTGACAATGCCAGTATCTACTGTTTCAGCAGAACGAAGTTTTTCGAAACTAAAGCTAATAAAAGATTATCTGAGGACTACGATGGGGAAGGAGAAGACTTTCCAATCTGGCTATTTTGAGCAGAGAATAAATGGCCGTTGCACTTATTTCGTACGATGTACTGTTTTCTAGTAAAATAGGATTATTCAGAAGTGATTCAATCTTAACATTTGCTTTAACATATCTTGTCTTGGGAACTACCTGAGATGTTAGATTAAAACTTCTTGTATCGTTTTAGTATTCTGGGGAACTCCTCCTTTGTTAAAGATAAATAGACTTTAGAAAGGTTTTTAACAACCAAGGGTAATTTTTGTTTAGCATAGCAACTGAGACACGTAGATCTGTTAAATATCATTAACAGCGCACAGAAAATAACGTCCAAAGTGGTGGTAAAATTATTAAAAATTCAAGCTGTCTGATTTTTTGTGTCCTTGGAATGTTTTATGCATTACCAAATATAGTACTGTAGGCATATGTAAATCCTACTATCTCGAGGATCTCGCTGACTAAAGTTAAATAGCAAGTAGATAAATTCATAGACCCCCTTAAATACCTATTAAGATGTATCTTGAAGGAAAATTGAGAAACAAGGAAAATCAAATCGGGGCAGTGACTCATAAACTTTTTTAAATTGTTTAAATTCGTTTCTACCAATGTTTAAAAGTTATGTTATGTTAACATGTTTACCCTTGACCTCTTATATAGAAACAAACTACTCGAACAAGTTTACCTAATGACATTGTGTTTACAGAACCGTTCATTTAATTTCAAAATGTTTTTTTTAACTTGTAGTAGGTGTCTTTTGTCAACAAACAGTTAATTTACTAATTTATACCGTAACGTAAAATCAAAAACCGTGTAAATACACCTCCAAATGAAATACAGCTAATAAGACAGGATAAAAAGGTGGAAACGTAAAAATAATTTCGGTTGCATATTTTATTCCCCAAAGTATATTTCGTTGAAAGTTTAAAATGCCATCCCCATAGTCTTCTTTTGAATGCTACAACTTTTCTGTTCCGTTTCTTACGAGGCGCTTACTTCCTTATTCCTTAAGGAAATATTTCTTTCGTAAAAACGCTTTTGGCTTGTTTGCTATTAAGAAATAATTAAAGTAGGAACAATACGCTATTTTTAGCAGTTCCAGATATATCTTTTAGAATTTTTTTTAAACAGTAAACTTTGAAAACTCACCCTTCTTACTCTGTTAATATTTAGCCTACAATAAGGGAATTTTTCTGATTTTTTTTCTAGTTTTAATGATAGCTATTATCATTGTTATGTCTTTGTAACATCCACCACTACTCTAGATATGATTAATGACCTCTCTTGTCGATTACTCTTTTTTCGTTTCAAATGGTCTTAAGCTAGTTGAGTACCTACGTGACATCTTATTAATAAAGATGATCGTTGCAATATTTCACTTTTAGACTTTCACGAAATAAGTAAGCTCCATCTGTGTTAGACAATTATATAAGGTCAAATTGTTTATTATTTCAAAACAGTTTTGGATTATTCATATAATTAAGTGGAAAAAAGCACCCTAATCAATATAGGGTAGCAAATGAATAATTTAACAGATATATTTAATATAATATTAAATATTGAAAACGTTATTATTGAAGCAAACATGATACGTATATGAAATCCTTTTGATCTGATTCTTTCCGGATGAATTGAAAAAATAAATAGACTTTATGAAATAAAAATATTTAATTAATTAATATAATTATTACAAAGCTTAGTCCAATTGATGAAGAGGTCTGCTCCCACTCTATAATATTTTTAATAATCTTACAAATCCATAGCAATATATGTTTAACTAAGATTCAATTATAAAATAAAATATTTTTTTTCTAAATGTTTTAATAAATAGAGTTACTGCCAATTAGAGACAAAGTAATATGTACAATATTACTTTGAAGTTTTCTATAGGTTAGACTTCTTAATTCAGTTTTATGACTGTATTCTTAATTAACCCTTTCAAATATTTCTCAAATGTCAAATTTTACATGTGTTATGTTTTGGATTCTGCATTAATTATCAACCATGGACAATAAAGAAACTGTAGAGGATATCGATAATCAGTGTATGGCCCAAACAAATTCTATTGAAAATTTTGATGAATCATATGTTCAAACTACTTTAGAGCAATTGGATGGTACTGTTTTAAATGATACTATACGCAAACTTGATCTACATACTATACAAAATAAACGTCTAGAACTTAATAACCCTAAATTACACAAACTGAAACTTAAAAAAAGTTCCATTCTAAATTTAGTTATTGCTTCAAAACCAAAAATTGTTGGTGGTTTGAGACCCTTTTTCGGTGACGGTTTGTCTTGTAGGGCTGCCAGACATTCTGAGAACAACTTGAAATATCTGTAATCTCTCTTTTAGCTGCAGCCCTAGGAAGAAGAAATTTTATTCACCGAAACACAGTATCTTTTCACTGCATCTCCTTGTTTCTGAAATTCAAGTCTAAGTGTTTCGATGGCTCAAAAAACTTAATTGCTTAACTTTCATCTAAATAAAGTATTCATGAACTATTCGTGTCCTGTTAAACTGACTTCAAATATAAAGAATTTGCAAATCTTCGTTTGGACAGTGTTGGGTTTAGCTAAAACGCAGTCTTGTCTGCAAAAGCTTTTTTTTGCTTTTGCCTGCTTTACTTTTATCACAGTCTAACCGTCTAACAATTGGGTTCTTGGTTTTTCTTGTTTTTATGTACTCCTGGGAAAATTGATTATGTTGAAGGGTCAGATATCGAGTCCCAGCCCAAACAAAGCCAGTGCAAGTCTAAAAGATATATTCTGTCATAAATTCCAGCTTAGAATTCTTCTTTTATACAATGTAGTACCAAAGTCACATCACTGAGATTTTCTCACATGTTGAAGTTGTTGAAGGAATTTTGAAAATACCGACACAGTTCATTCAAGTTATTTGGTTTTTGAAAGAATATCTCATCCGCAGAAAGTTACAC
Organism: Ignelater luminosus; assembly: GCA_011009095.1. Taxonomy (NCBI): domain Eukaryota; kingdom Metazoa; phylum Arthropoda; class Insecta; order Coleoptera; family Elateridae; genus Ignelater; species Ignelater luminosus. The sequence continues at coordinate 2,626 of VTPC01002717.1, read as the reverse complement.
GGTATGGAATCAGATGACCTTGCTAGCCACTCAGTAGTACCTCAACAGCTGATTTATCTTTTGAAGGTTTCATTTAAGAACTTTCTTACTCGAATATTGAAGTGTGATTTCATCTTGCTACCACACAATTTTTTCGTACCAAGAGTTAGTGTTAGGTTTAGAAATGATGACGTCAGACAACATCTGAAGTTGCCTCTCACTGCATCCTTAAGATATACAGTGGAATGACACCTACAATCTAAATTCCATACCTACTATCAGAAACATTCACCCTTTCTCCAATCATTTCTCTGGTACCACTGGAATCCTAAGAATCCTAACCTTCGGTTGAGATTATTCTCATACAATGCTTGTATTGTAGATTTCATCGATATACAGGGTGTCCCCAGATTGACTTAACAATAGGTGTGCAAGATAAAAAATCTTCGAGTTGAGATTTGAGCCTGTGGAGATTAGCCCTGCTTAATTAAAAACTAACTTGCGCTATATTTTTATTTTTGAAAAATTGAGCAAGCTTTGATAGGCATCAAAAACTTATTTTCTTACCTTTTCCGTGAGACATATCGAAAAATTCTATAAGCAAAAATTGTTCAGATTGCAAATTGATTGAAAACAATCGGCACGATTTGATTTTTCTAAATTTTACAAAAGTGAATTTAAAAAAATACATTGTATTAGTACTATTAATTGCAAATTACAGGAAGGTTTGCTCTATGTAACTGCCACCAATTGCAAAATGATTCATAAAGCTAATCACGAATTTACAGTTCGTCTTGAAAACTTTGTTGAGGCAGTTACATAGAGTAAACCTTCCTGGAATTTAAAAAGATTAAATTGCTCCAGTTGTTTTCAGATTTGGTATGTGGGCATAAATTTGCATTCTGAACAACTTTTGCTCATAAAAGTTATCGATATGTTTCATAGAAATGTGACGCAAGTTAGTTTGTAATCAAGCAGGGTTGATTCCCACCAGCTCAAATCTCAACTCAGAAATTTTTTGTCTTTCACACCTATTGTTAAGTCGATCTGGAGACACCATGTATATCTAATTTGAAAACCCAATTCCTAGTTAAAGTACGTGAATTATCAACTGCATTTCTAACTACAGTTTGCAGATTCTTGGTCGTTCAGGCCTCGGTAGCTCCGTAACACTTTCAGTCAACTCTAGTCGTCCAAACTTCAAAAGTAGACACTAAACGATTTGCACAAATTCGTACTGTACAACTCTTATAAGTAGTGACTACTTGTAGAAAGAAAATTAAAATTAATTATTCCAGTCCTTAAAGCTTATTTTTAAAATTGGCCAAAGCAGGAAGAACCAGACAAGAAAGGTTTTAAAGTTACCATTGGTAACAGATGACATAACAAACTTAACAATCGCAAGAAGTATAATTCTAGTACTAAGTAATTTACTAATCAACAAAAGTTAGAGGGTTTTAGTAAAGCAGTATCTTTGTGCTACCACCCTAGTCAAATCTGATGGGTGCCTATCAGATTGAGGAGATGAATGCCAGTCGCCTGGTTGCTACATTTTTTCCACCCGGCGTTTCGACAAACGTCATTCCTCAGAAGAGAAATTATGACATCGGGTGTTTCGCTTCCCGTGCTCTGCTCCCTGGTCACACTGTTAGTTGATCTGTATTTCCCGAAATCCCCTTCCCTACGCCCCTAAAAGAGTTATTTGTATTCCCCAAGTACCCAAATTACAACCCGACATCCATCGCAGTACAATACATATCACTTTTCAATGTGTGTTACTCCTGCTGAGGTGATAGCCCGCCGCAACCGACACCTTGAGCTTTAGTCGGCTCTCTTGACCAAGTTCTACATCAGTACCGGCGTATACCAATTCCAAAACGCACTTCACTCGCTCATGCCGCTGCTTCACACTGCACCCTTTATGATACCGGCAACTTTAAACTACAACTTGGTGTAGCCACCAAGAATTCAGTTCACTTCACTGGTGCACAGAAAGTAGGAGAAATCATGTGCATTTAAACTGCCTACAGGTCTCCAAGCACTTAAGCAATGCATACTAGGTTGAAGAGGCACAAGACATGTAGAACGGTCTCCGATTCCCATTAGAGGATAGTAATAATGACGATGATTCGATTTATATTGAGTTTGTCTTTGCTAAAATTTTAAAAAGTAAGTCAAATTATTATTTTGTAACTAATTTGCAAATGTGCAGTTAAGATTATTGATATTTTTCCGTACCTTGGTTTCTTATTGAGCAATCTTGTCACAAAACTATCAACAAGACTAAAACCTACATTCAGGTTTTTCCTTTCATCTAGACCAGCGATTGGCAGGCTTTCTTGATAATGATTGACTTAATTTTACTATTAAATTATTTTTACATAAGTGTAATTTTCGAATCCATGCGTGAACCCCTTTTCCATCAGCTTGACTTGTGACTGTTAGCCATTCCAGATCTTTTGATAAATACAACATCAATCTTGATAGGAATCACACATTTGGAGCCCAGTTTGCTTTTCCCTTGTAAGACGCTTGGTTTTGAAATTCCTAATGTTGCAGCAGCCTTTGCCAAAACCCATGTTTTCAAAAACCACGATGTACTTTTTGAGCATATTTGAATATTTATTGCTTTCTGTGTTTACACAAA
>VTPC01002716.1:54772-80128 GCA_011009095.1 Ignelater luminosus | reverse complement strand
TATCATTAGCACAATTCAAACAGTATTAGTTACTTTTACAGCACTGTCGATCTTATAAATTCCTATTCATTAGAAACACTTACAGAACGCAGTTGTAGGATGGAACTGCTTACATACGCTTAACACAGATCATCACTCTCGTCAACATTTATCTATTCTATATCTACTGCATTATGATCACCTAACAAAATTATATCTTTCTGTATTATGCACTTATTGTTAGATTATGAAAGTGGTTTTTTAGGTTTGCTTCAGTAAAACTGCAGCTTCTAGGAAACTTGTTCCAAAGTAATTAGGACGTGCTGCAATGATTTCGTAAATGTCACAGAACTAACATAAAGAATAGCACACGCTAGTAAAAATTTGTGACCATGGCTTACCACTGTGAGATGGTAAAATGAATCTGGTTAAAAGTGTAGATATTTTTGTGTAAGATGTGTCACTATTAGAAAAATTTATGAAATGGTAGTTAGCGAATGATCGAATGTAATTATTATGTTTGTAGGTTTTCTTCTACATCGAACTGTGTTGCTTTGGTGTAATCTTAAAAATACACACGTTGCACTAGTTATTATGGTGTGAATGCACAATGCCTGTAGCCCATTATTGTATCTAGTAACATTTCATGACCGTTAGGCTTACTTGAATTTCTGTTTGTTTTTGTTTGTTCTTGCATAAATACTATACTTATATGACGGAAAATTTTCGTTAAAATGTTACTAAAGCAGATATGGCAGTAGTTGGCCATTGAACCTTATGGAGGGAGGGAGAATCAAAATGATTCGTTTGAATTTTACCCTCTTTAGCACCCTAAAGTTTTTTCTTTGTCTTTTTTTAATAACTAACAAATTACTTTTTGTAGTTGCAGGTTTGCAAGTCAGTTTATCTAACCAAGATGACGACTCTTTTCCAACTATAGCAAGATTTTGCGATTGCAGATGTGGCCAAGAAGGTGTCAGAATATTATACGTATCTTTATTTACCTTTTGGTAGTAGTTATCGTAATATAATAATGTATCTTTGTGGTTTAGGAAGCAACAGAACCTTGGGGCAAACTGTGTTGTGAACACCACATTAATCCATAAAGCAAAAACTTTGGAAGAGTATACGAAATTATTTTGTACTGATATGCGCACTAAGGTCTATTCTTGTCTAGAAACGGTTTAGAAATAATTGAAGTCACGCTTACATACGGAAGAAAAATTTATTTCTAAATTTGTTTCTGAATGGTACAACAATACATTCAACGAGCAGTGTTCTCATGGAAATGAAACAACTATTGTTTGTTTAGCAGTCTTTTACTTATTAAAAAGCATTTTAAAATAAATCGAATTTTTATTTTAGAGTATATTGCTGGTATGATGTTTATCCCAACTTGAGAAAACTGAGAAAAATCAAAAATGATAAACTTATTGAAAAATGCTATTCACAATCAAGTGCTGTAAAAAAGTTAGAAACCTACAGTTTCATGGCAAAAAGGACGATTTATGTCTATAAGTGTAGTACTTATTGTTGTTTGTATTTTATATACAGGGTGTCGCACCTTAATTACATAATACTTTACATCAGTGTTCCTCGGTCAAAAAAAGCAAAAAAGTCCTAATAAGCATATAGTCTCAAATGCAGAGTTTTCTAGAAATTTACAATAAAGAAGTTGATAACACTAATTATGAAAATGCACCCAACAATGCTTTTGCTTGTAGTATCCATAGCAACAACTCGTCTAATACTATAGTTGTTGAATAAAAATAAACAGTTTGCGCTATAGCAACGTAGATATGTTGTATTCTATATCCAACTAGAAATTGGCCAAGCTTTGATTTCTAAATAAAGACAAGTTGCTGCTATGGAAAATACAAGCAAAAGCATTGTTGGGAGCGCATTCTCATTATTCAGTGCGCAAGTAGTGTCGTCATCTTTATTTGTTTGAAACGTGTTACCATAACGACACTGACTAATGACGTCACACTTGCGCAGTCAATTAATGTTATCAACTTATTTTTGTTCGTTTATTGCAAATTTCTACAAAACCTTGCATTTGAGACTATATGTTTATTAGGACTTTTTTCGCTTGTTTTTGACCGAGGAACACACAACTGTAAAATATTATGTAATTAAAATGGAACACCCTATATAACAATAATAGGCATTTCCTTACAGCTACTTAGAACACGCAAGTGAATGTCTTTGATTTTGTGAAAGATTGCCAAAAAACGTATGACTTTTCCAACTTAATTTTTATTGGAATGAAGATATGGTGCGATTCTTACATAAAGGACATAAATAACTAACCAAAACAACATTAAATGGCTAAAGAAATCAAATGATTAACCCTCGTGTCTATACGAAGTTATTTGTGCTGTCTTCTATATCCGGGTACCCGGGTACCGTACGTGGAATCGACTGTATTCGGTGAGTTTATAGCGCGGCGATGTATAGTGCAGCCAAGCAACTATCCTTGTCTATGTTTCGATGCAACTTGTAAAGACATTACGTGTTTATTTAAATTAATAACGGTTAATAAATAATTTGTTCTATATTCAAAAGTAGAAATGGTTCGAGAAGGTGCAGCAAGCGAATTTAGGCGGTAAGTTGTTGTTTATTTACTTTTTCATTGAAATTAAAGTATGTATCGTCTGTTTAGAATTACTTATGAGGAACAACAAGAATACATTCGTCAACTTGCCGACTTGTCGGACAGCAAATCGGACGTAGATGAAGGTCAAGTTGACGCAGAATTTATTCCACAGGCTGCTCAGCATGAATCATCGGATGTTGAAGATGTTTTTGAAGATTCCGAAAACCGTATTGAACTAGAGGACGAGAACAGCAGTGATAACGAGAGCAAGATGAAAGTTCTGACGCAAATTGTTTATTTGGAAAGGATAAGACTGTTTGGCACCAAACACCACCTAAAACAGGTCGTGTAAGAAAACACAACATATTACGCGTAAAGTCTGGCCCTGCGAAATCGACTCAAATGCTTTCTCTTTGCGAAACTTTTAAGTGCATATTCAGCGATGTAATTGCAATATTATAATTCGAGAAACTAATCGAAAAGCAATCTATGCAGCATATAATGCCGAGAACCCTGAAAATCCTGCAAAAGTTTGGAAATCCCTTACACCTGAAGAGTTTGAAGCATATTTGGGGATTATAACTACTGCAGGTGTACACCACTCAAAATCCAAACCTACAGTAGATTTATGGAAAACATATGCTAATCCTTTGTACAGAGCAATCATGGGTCTAACTAGATTTTGGAGCATCAGCAGATTTTTACGTTTTGATAATGCAAACAATCGTGCAGACCGCCTTGCAACTGATAAGGCTGCTGCAATCACAGATATATACAATCTGCTCAATGCTAACTTGCGATCTTCTTACTCTCGATCGGATAGACTTACTGTTGACGAATAACTGTTTCCCTATTAGGGAAGAACAAGATTCACGCAATTTATGCCATCTAAATCAGAAAAGTACGGCTTCAAAGTTTGGTGGGTATGTGATGCACGAAATTCATATCTTCTTACTGGACAAATATACACAGGTAAGGTAACAGCTGCACGTGAAACCATTCAGGGTGAGCGAGTAGTAAAAGACTTGTGTCATCGGTATAAGAACTCAGGCCGAAATGTGACAATGGACAACTTTTTTACATCTCTCCAATTCTATCTTGGAATCTTACTGTGGTCGGTACACTGAAACGCAACAAACCCTATATACCACCAGAAATGTTGCCTGCATCAAAACGTGAACCGGAATCCTCAGTATTTGGATTTAGTGCAGATAATGTTACAATATGTTTATATGTACCAAAGAAGAATAGATGTGTTGTATTATTGTCAACCTTGCACCATGATGACGATGTGTTGGTCACAAAGAATAAACCGGAGATTATTCAGTATTATGATCAGTCCAAGGGTGGAGTAGACAATATGGATAAAATGGTGTCCTACTACTCCACAAAACGATAAACTCAACGCTGGCCGGTAGCATTTTTTTACAATATCTTGGATATCGCTGCCTTAGCAGCATATATCATTTACACCAAAAATAACCCTCAGTTTCAGAATCAGACGAATATCGAGGTAGATTCTTAAAGAATTGGGAAAACAGCTACCAATGCCTGCTATTCTTACGCGCTCAAAGATTCCAAACGTTTACAGGAATTTTTCAAGGTAAGCCTCTAGTAGCTGCAGATTCTGAAGAAAATCCAGGCCTAAGAAATTTTTCACCTTAAAACGCTACAGGTCGGCGAAAGGTAGTCGGGAACTGTTTCATGTGTATATCAATGGCAGAGAAACGTTTTCGTAAAACAAGAAAATCGTGCAGTGGATGCAACCGGCGGATAATCCACTAAAGTACCCCGGTACCTGGGTGTAGAACAAGGGTAAAGTAACATAAATATCACTTTTAACACCCTGTATAGATAGCTTTCAGCAAAATCTCTTGTAGTTCACGTCACCTATACCATTGAGGAATTAACAAAAGCCCACCTAAATTTTTTTAAATTAAAATAGTAAAAAGAACAAAAAACTTTTAAAAAGTTACCCGGGTATCTGGGTATAGATATAAGGTTTAAGGTCATAGAATGGAAAGGCTAAAACTATTTAATGTAAGTATGTATAATTATCAAAATGGTTTGAATGTTGAATTAAAGTTGTACTTGCATTTAGATAATAGATATTTTACAATATTGCCTGTTTACCCTGACATGATTGTTTACATATATTTTGTCAGCATATTCTTCAGTTTTTTTATGAAAATTAAGATCAATAATATATTTTTCTTGCTAATTTAGAAAACGTTAACAAAAATACTCTGATACATAACAAAAAATGTTCAAAGGTTAACATTAAAGATACTTTTGCCGCAGATTAATATTTCAATTGCAAGATAATAAACTTAGCATAAAATAAGTGATGCGACATGCTTTAATGTGTTTTTGAGTTCTAATTGCTCTTAAATATTAATTGCCAAAGGTCATCATTTATTACTAATTAGCTGATTATTGCAATTTATTATTATGTTTGTCTTCTACAGATTTTTCTTTCTGGTGCAACTTAAAATACTTCCTTGGTTTTCACTGTGTAGGACAGTCTATTTGGGATCTTTTAATGTCTTAAGATTAAAGTATTGTTTTTTTTAATGTAAACGTTTTCTCGATTGTTTTCTAAAAATTTCTCAAATTCTTTCCCTTTGGAATTGTGGCAGTTTGCATACCTCTAATGTGCAACATTATGTCTTCAACGACAAAATGAAGATATTCTCCTAGGTAGTAATGTGTTTACTTAAGAATTTTGTTTTCAGGTTTTATTGTTTAAATGTTATTTTGTTTATATCTTGAAGATTTTTCGATATGTCAATTGGCTATTTGTTAGAATCCCAACTGTTTATTCTTTAAGCATAAGTGATACTGATACTTTTGTGAACTATATAAATTGAAGCCAGAGGGAAGAGTATTGTAAAATCTTGCAATGTTATACGAAAATAATCTTTGAAACAATGAAGTACTTACTATGTGAAGGTACAACTAAAAGTCCTCTGTGCTTATAGTATAATATATTACACAGTGGTTATGTTCATCTCAATTTTAAACGGGTTTGTAAATAATATTGTTGTAGGAGTAAATGGAAGTGATTTTACTATAATTATGTACCAAAAAAGGTGTAACTGTACGTGTTATTTAATGAATGGTTTACTCCAGAAGAAAAAATGAGGTTATGTTATTTTTAAACCGTTTTTGTACTTTTATAGTCGTTTTAAGATTGTCAGTTACTTTCAAATAGTTCATTGCATGTAATTACGGATATTACAGTTGTAGAAGCAAATTTACAGCCAAAATAATCTTGCATATGTTTTATCATACCATAGGCGTTTGTCGGTTTGTTTGTAGATAGATTTATATATTTTTCAGGCGCAAATTTGATAATTTATCAGATCCTAAAAATGCTGAGAAGTTTTTAAGCTATTTGGAACATCTTGACTCAGATGACAAAAAATACCACCTAACACAAGAATACGCTCATCTAGATATTATTGTATTGGCGTCGAAATATGGTCGAGATAGTGATGTACGTAGATGACCCACCAAGTGACGATGAACGAAACATTTGTGATTTACGAAAAGGTGTTCTAAAAGAACCAATGAAAATCCTGGCCGTCAGTAAGGCAGGTGTATCAGCAGAAGTAAATCTAACGCAAAAAAGTCCAGAAAATTCTAATAAGCTTGATACTGTTGTAGATGATGGCACGGGTGATGAATTACTTAGAATAGATATATCAAGAACAAAGAAAAAGACAAATGCTAAAGCAAATCAACATAAGAAAAAGAATTTACTTTGGAAAGAAAGGGAACTAATACACAGAGAGTCAAAGATGAAAATAGATAAAACACGTAAACCCGCTATCGTGCAGAAAATTGCAAATGAATAACTGTTAAATCCTATAGATTTATTCAAGATATTTTTTCCAGAAGAGTTTAGCCATTAAATTTGTTCTGAAGCTCAGAAGCATTCTATATTTTAAGGACATGATTTTTTCGTATCTACCCAAGAAATGTATATATATTTTAGAATTTTACTGCTGTCAGGGAATGTCAATGTACCATATACAAGGTGTTATTAGCAGAACAAATTCATTAGTTACAAATAACATGCCTTGTGACAGATTTGAGGCTATTAATCGTTTACTTTATTTTAACGATAACAAAAATAGATAATAACAATCTTTTATACAAACTCGAAACTTTGATAAAAAAAAGCATAAATAACGTTTCGCAAGAACTGGCTGAATTTTTGTCTTCTTCCTTTTCATTAGACGAAGCTATGGAACCGTACTTTGACCGCCACAGTATGAAACAATTTACAAGGGGAAAGCCAATCCGTTACGGATTCAAATTTTGGTGTTTGGCTTCTCTTCAAGGACAGAGGACAGCGCCGGGGACCAGAAAAAAGGCAAAACCTTTGGTTCAAGTGTCACGGAAGAATTGTGCATCTAAACAATAGAGAAAACATATTAATATTGATCAACCTACAGTAGTAGATCTCTATATTCAAGGAGTGAGAAGTGTAGATCTTTCAGACAAAATGCGTGATCTATATAGAATTATCATCCGATCCAGAAAATGGTATTGGCCATTTATCCAATTTTGCTTAAATGGTGCATTAGTAAACATGTTGATTCTTTAAGAAGTCCGATATGACCGAACTGATCATTTTATCGATAACCAACAAACTCGGAAACGATGTAACGAGAAGATGTATTAAATTTTCTTGTTTAAAACTCTGAGATATGTTTCCGTACTTATTATCATGTGCCTTCTATGTAAGTGATTTGTAAGTTTAAATAAATAGACTCAAAATTGATGTATTAATTTCACTTGATTTATTTGCTCAGTTACGACAAAACAAGTAGGTGCTAATTGTTGTTACATAATAAATGTCACTTATTTATTTATTTTTGGACCACTATATGTATATCAATAAAACCAATATATTAACTATGTTTTATTGTAGTTTACACAATTTAATTTACTATATCTGTATATCGTGTCCGTGAGAAAACGGGCGCAAAATGTTTAAATATTATATAGCTATATCTCTGTCACTCACTATGAATAAGTAACTCCTAAAATATTTTATTCTGTCTCAAAGTAATTTTTTGTACAGAGTTCCTGAATGTGTTGAGAAAGCTGCAGATGTAGGAAATTGCGATGAAAAAAATTTTACTTAAAACCAACCACAACATGGTACAATACAGGCACGTAGCCAAAGTCCAGACCTTCTGGACCCCCCCCCCCGAAATCTCCAAAAAATACCTTCATCGCCTCTGTGATACACGTTTTATCGAACGTCATGATAGTGTTTTAGTTTTTGCTGAGCTCCTGAAACCTATTCTTTCCAGTCTACAGGATATTGCACAAAAAGCAAGAAGCCTTTCTGCCACAGCTGCAACAATTTTGGCGGCAATGGAAAAAAACGAATTTATTATCTCATTGCTGGTTTGTGAAAAGCTTTTCAACTTCACCTTACCACTCTCTATATTCCTGCAAAGTCCATCTTACAATTTAGTAGCAGCTGTAAAGCATGCAAATGATGTCATCTCCCTATTACAGAATATAATAGACAATGCTCAATTTGTTTTTAATGACATATTAGTTTGCGCATTCATGTTGTTTAAAGAACTGTTTGATTGTGAACTAAGAGTTCCAAGGGTTACTGGCAGACAAGCTCAGCGCTCAAATCTGCAAACGAATTCCGTTGAGGACTATTAGAGAATATCAGTTTTTGCTCAGTATATCGACCAACTAATTACAAATTTAAAAGATAGATTCATGGCGAATAAAAATTTCCTTTCAGCTTTTTAAGTGCTTTTACTGGGATTTGCTTCACCCGAAAAAGCAGTATTGCTAGAAAACTTGTTACTCTATTATTCCCAAGAATGCCTAGTTACAGCGGTACAGGTTGAATATCATGAGCAAAATACTGACGTTCTCACAGCACTAGAAAATTGTAAAAAGGTTTTTTTCCAAATGTACACAATCTTACAATTTTGGCGACTTCTCCGGTCACAAAAACCAGTGTAGAGTGCTCGTTCTCCACGATGAAAAGGGTCGTCTTTATCAAGAAACAAGATGGGGAATGAGAGACGGAGTTTCTCAGCTCTTTTGTCTGTCCACTGGGATATAGAAGTAAACCCTGACGATGTTTTAAACGTCATGGCAAACAAAAAAAACTAGCCGCTTGCTTTTGTAGATACGCGATCTTGTTTAATAAGACTTTGTTGAAATAGTACTATACCAATACTATTATTTAGAATGTCATGTCAAAATATGTGCTTAATAGTTGTACCATAGTAGTATTATTATAATTAGATGTTACTTATATTATTTGAAAAACTCTTGTGTTTATTTATCAGCACAAACTAATAAAATGGGGACATGAATTTTTCTGGCCCAGATTTGTTTAATATAAATAATTTTATTTTGTGGACATTTACGTTTCTCTTTCTACTAACGCTGTGTAGCACAAATTACTACTGCGCGCTCTTAAATCTAGTGTGTGTATGACTGTGTATAAAATGCCGTCTGATAGGTCTATGTCAATAATTTTAACAAATTAATACATTTTTCTATTACTAATTGAAAAATATATTCAATAAAAGTTACAGCAAAGCGTGGTTTTTATTATTATGTATTTAAAAAAATTGATAAATTTCATCCACAATTAAAGGAGCAAATAGTTAGAAATTAAAAATTTACTATTGAAATCACTATGGTGCATCATCTAATTCCACACTCAGTTAGTATATTAAGTCTTAACAACGGTAATTTATATAATCCTGCCTTTACGCTCTGCTTTAATTTTAGGTAGGAATGATGTAAGTGCCCTTTAGTTAAGAAATTGTTTATAATGGTAGTCGCTGGTATGCAAATATATTCTGAGTAATGTTTCACAGCTTTAGAATTAATCTTAGCGTATCCTGCAGAGAAAGACAAGTTTAATGTACCCTTAACCTCACTAACTTCTAACATAACCAGTAAAGAGTAACAACTGGTTATTTAGGGATAGACAAAATGTTTTAGTTCATCCCACTTCTCTCGTAGACAAACTAATGCAATTTTGATATTTAGTACGTAGTTTGGTATAACTTCTGATATCACTATATCTTTCCTGAAACGACTTACATGTTATTCAAAATAAACTTCTGAATTATATTAATTAATTTATTAAATAGAAGCAACGTAACTAGTTCAAATACTTACTGGTTAATAATACTTTGATACGAGATTTTAGCGGCAGTCGAATAAATGGAAAAAGAAAATTGGAAAATTCCATTAATTATGAACTAAAAGTTCTACAACAGTAATTTAAAGGTTTTTTACTGACTTATTATTATTTTACGTAAAATCAAACTGCAAACTTATTTTTTTTGGTGTCTTTTTATCTAAACAACAATCATTCATAACACTGACGTCTAAATGCACTTAAAAAAGTATTTTGTGTTGTTTAAGATTCTTGTTAACCTATTACCAAATAACTAGAAGGCATTGATTTTGCGAATTTCTTAATAAATTCATGTTAAGATTAGGAGCATTCACGTAACGGCAAATGTCAAATTCTTGTAGGTTTACGTCTTTATATGTACCATCTACATACATGCTCGAACATCTTATGTAGTATGCATAATAAATATATGGTTAGGAAAAAAAATTCAAATGAAATTAAATGAATTAAATTACACTTTGCGTAGTGTACAGAGCAAAGCTATAGCGGGACGATATAGGTTCTAGCTTTGAATCTGAAAGAACTTGTTGGATCTGGGATAGAATCGAATGACTCTAGTTGTCGGTTTCTAAGATATAAAAAAGTGATAATCAAAGCTAGCAATTTTTTCCCGTGGCTTCTAAAGTCCCTTTTATCGCTGTCTCCGTTTTCCCAACTGCAACCATCTCCAACAGCGCCAAACACAATTCAGAATCACAACAACACTTCAGTTGACATCCCGTAGATTACCAAACCTGCAAAACAGTCGTTCTTCTATTGTACACAAACATTGTTATTTACCGTATAATCAAATGATGCCGACAAGCACAAAAAATACTAAGAAACGCTAGATTTTCAGGCGTTGGACAACCACTGAAGTAAGACGGACTCTGTTTCTTCTGTCAAGGTCGCGAATCAATCTTGAGAAGTCAGCTGAAAACACAAGGCAGAAAGCCTCATCGATCTGATGAATACATATGAAACTTTTGCTTTTTTAAGTATTCCTGCTTGATTATACTGATATCTTACTATTCAGAAAAAGTTGGTCTTCACAGACATTCCTTGCTATTCTTGAAAACGCTTAGGTAATTGTCATCCAGTATTGTCTGATAAATTGCATAACAGAAGGCTTCATATTCTTTAGAGTTGGATGATATTGAATCACTGCTTGAAAAGCATAAGGTTACAAAATGATTTACTATGTAAGGGTATACTAAAAGACTGATTTATAAAATCTGTGTCAGTTATGCTCTGTTTGTTTCCAGCAAATTTTTTTGTTCTGTATCTTCCCCACACGACATGTATAATCTTCAATCACTGCATTCACTGAACAAAGTATTGTAATAGACACAGATAATTGTGTTATTCGGCTAAATCTTAAACGGCAATCAGTAGATAATAAAATATAAAGTCTACTGCAATTATTACATCTTTCAAGTGTTAATGCTTAAGTCTAAGTTATTCAATATGTTTAGATATGCATGTTTTGTTTGAACGCTACTGTCTATTCCACTTCTCAGTCACATAAACTTTTGCGAAATTTGCTAAAAGATTGTGGGATGCAATTAAAAAACTACCATTCAGTAAGTCATATTTTAGAATGAATGGTTATAAACTTCTTCTGATAAATATGTATGTAATAACTTGGTTGAATCTACACCAAATGGTATAACAAACAATTATATTAAGTTCCCTGCACTATACTGGTTACCCTGTTCTCTTTACACCACTGCTTGAGTGGGTTTACCAAATGAAATTGACATCCTGTTTCCTTTTTGTGCAATATTTCTTAGGCACATCAAAAAAGTATTTGTTTCTATAAAGAACGTGTCTACAGAAGTGAGTATGGAGCATTCTCCACAGGGTTCTTGACAACGTTTCTTTTTTAATATGAGGGTTGCTATTTATATTTCTGGCCTTGGCAACACTGACTGTTTCCAGGCGTCAGCTGACATTTCCGGTGTAAACTTAACATTGTTGAACATAACCTCAACCACAACATTTTGTCATTTGAGTGCGATTAGTGTTGTTTGCAGTTAATTGAAAAGTGCATTCTATAGTAAAAAATGGAATTGACCCGTGAACACTTTCGTGCAATTATTTTTCATAACTTTCGACGTGGATTATCACGACAAGAGTGCATCAATGAACTTAATACATTATATAGCGATGAAGCTCCATCCTACAGGACTGTAAAAAACTGGTATAATGAATTCAAACGTGGCCGATGTTCACTGCAGGACGAAATCCGTAAAAGCCGTCCAAAATCTGTCGTTGTGCCTGAAAACATCGATGCTGTGCGTGAACTGATTAAACAAGATCGTCATGTGACATACCGTGAGATTGAGGCATCTTTGGGCATTAGTATGACTAGCATCAACAAGGTATTACATGATCATTTGGCCGTAAAAAAAATTTGTTCCCGTTGGATTCCGCATAACCTGACCAATCCTCAAAAGAAGGCTCGCGTCGACTGGTGCATTGAAATGTTGAAAATATTTGCGAAAGGTGCATCAAAGGCTGTGTATAACATCTGCACAGGTGACGAATCATGGATCTACGCATATGACCCCGAAACAAAACAGCAATCAACTGTGTGGGTCTTTCAAGACGAGCCAAATCCAACAAAAGTTGTTCGGGGAAGAAGCACATCGAAGCAAATGGTTGCCTGTTTCTTTGGCATTACCGGTCATGTGGCAACAGTGGCGTTAGAGCAACGTAAGACGGTCAACTCTTCATGGTACACAACCATTTGTTTGCCAGAAGTCATTGGAGAAATTCGGAAAACTTCAAAGAAGAGGCGAATCATTCTTCATCATGACAATGCAAGCTCTCACACCGCTGCTCAAACAATTGAATATTTAACCAGCCAAAAGGTCGAGTTGATGGGCCATCCACCATACAGCCCTGATTTGGCACCCAATGACTTCTTTTTATTCCTGTACATCAAAAACAAACTGCATGGTCAACGATTTTCAACACCAAAAGAAGCCGTTTTTTGTTTCAAAACGCATATTTTGGAGCTGCCTCAAACAGAGTGGAAAAAGTGCTTCGAAAATTGGTTCAAACGCATGGAAAAGTGTATCAATCTTAATGGAGAATATTTTGAAAAACAATAAAACTAGGTTTGATCATAAATACTTGTTTTTCATTGTTAGGCCAGAAATATAAATAGCAACCCTCGTATGTCACACCTAAGACTTTTAGAATTTATATATATATTATTAAACAAATCATTTGACATAATCAGATATTGTCTAACAGAATATTATTACACAACCTTCACGTCTTTGACTATCATTCTCGCATGAGGAATTAAAAACGGTAAAATTATATAACTCAAAAGAAAAGCTGGGAAGAAACTTTTCTTCTTCATTTAAACATATGTACTTCCAATTTATACATTAACGGAGCCATGTAATCAAGTGATCTTATGAAGGCATAAGGGTCGTACAAACTTTGTATTTCGTCATAATCGCCATTTTCGGCATTTGCTATTCCTCCGAAGATGGCGGACCAAATGGAATCAGAAACACATAAGCAAAAGTCGGGAGAATATCATACCTATATAGTATTTAGGACACATTTGTAGTTGTTTACAAGCATTTTCTCCAGGGTTCGTAGCACACCTGTGTTTTAAGACTGACTCTCCTGCTTTTATCGAATTATTAGAACCTAGTTTTGTTTGTTAGTAGTTCTCAATATTATTTCAAGTGAGTTTAGTATTTGTTCAAAACGGAATTAGCTTAGTTTTGAATTTTTTAAAAAGAGTCCTTAGTACCTATCTCATTTTCATAATTGTTTGGTTGAGTTTATCCGTTATTTCTTGAGGATATAGTCGTTTTACTGTTTCTAGTAAAGCTTTCAGAGGTATTACCTACTTTGTTGCTAGCACTAACCATCTGGACAAGGATTGACTCTGTCTTCCATATCCTAAATTCTACATTTTACTCTTACATTTTTATTTATTAAAGGAAGGAGTAAAGCTAGCACGGTCTGTGAAGTTAGAAACAATGCTCTACTTTACCTACCATGCCATTCGTCGAGAAATCCAGTGCTTCAATTAAAGGAAGAAGCAAAAATTCTCTTTAACAGTGAGCTTTGCGTTACGGTTTTCAACTGCTGATATATTACTTTGCCCTCGCGCAGTTTGAGATTTAGAGATGGATAACGAATTAGCACTCTATTTCTCCCTCTTTAAATAAAATAGAGTTAGGTTACCTTATGCCATCTTATGAAGTGTTAGTGTAAGTGTAATCATAAATATTTCCGGCATTTTACAGTAAACAAAAACAAAACAATAGTTATAGTATCTGGAAGAAACACTCTATATCAGTGATACCGGACATTTATTTATCACTCATCTTTGCCAAGATTGTTTACTTTACGCCAAAGTAACCATGCGCATGATTGTTTTGGTTCTTTTATGTTAGGCGCCAAATAATAATTATGATAGGATTGGCTCTGGGTTTGGGGTTCAAAGACATTTATGTCTTGTTGTGGGGCTGGATAAGTTGGTGAGTTTTACGTCCCTGTACTCCTAGGGTTGCAATTTCAAACAGTTCCCTGTATGCGTCCCCTTGATCACTGTTACGTTTTCGCAACTACAATCATCTCCCACACAACCAAAACCCCTACAAGACCACTTTCATCGGTTGTAATGTAATACACTTATCATGCTGAAGATACATATATAACACATGTACCTCTGATGTCATTGATGTATTTATCAACCAACCGTCTTCCACCGCTATCACTCGCATTTACCGGCAACTACATACCAAAACCCAACACTTCAGTTGATTACCAATCCTTCAACAACAGCGTGAAGTAGCATATCTAAGAGATCAGAATGATAATTTCAAATCAAGCAACATTGACTTAGTGAGATTATTAAGTAAAGATGGTTTATTTGCTAACAAACAAACTACTTCTTATGAACAAATCAAAGTTAATTCTTCTTCTGATAAACCTTCCGTTACTGCAAATTACGCTTCTGTCGCTGCTACTAAAAAGATTTCGAAGATGGAAAACGCTACAGCTGTGAATGATTCGTCTGATATACATGTTAACTTATCGCAGCAATACCATGAACCGGCCAGAATGGTTTCCAATTTTAATAATAAAACTTCTCGTAATAAGTTAATTATTGGCTCTGGTGCTACGAATTCACAATTAGATGAGGGCTTCACCGCAGCAGCAAAACAAGCCCGTAGTTATGATGTACACGTTACAAGAGTTAATCCAAATGTTGATGAAACCAAGATCGAGAATTATGTTACTGGTAAATTAATAAAAATGTCAGATAATGAAAAAACCAGTTCATTGAAAATCAAGGTTACTCGTCTAAACGCTAAATATCCTGAAAACTACAGTTCTTTTAAGGTCACTGCGGAATCGTCTTATTTATCGCATTTGCTTAATGCATCCTTTTGGTCACAAGGTGTTGCTGTTCGGAAATTTAATAATGCTCCCGTTCATCAGAAATTAAATAATGATAAAAATTTTCAAAGGGTAATTCCCACGAAGCATCCGACATAAATATATTTTATCAAAATGTTCGTGGTCTTAGGACAAAAGTTAATGAAATATTTACTACTGTATTAAGCGAAGATCACACTGTGGTTTGTCCTCCGAAACATGGCTTAATGGGGAAATTAACAGTTCAGAGATTATTGACGGGCGTTATAATGCTTTTCGTCAAGACAGGAATCCTAAAACAACGAGCAAAGAACGGGGTGGTGGAGTTCTTATCGCAGTCAAAAAGAGTTTGTCATCTCTTCCAATTAATCTTGATGTAAAAGATCGGGAAGAGATATGGACTTGTGTTCATCTTGCTAGTAAAAATCTGATAGTGGGAGTTGTTTATTTTCCACCAAATTTGGATGTTTCTTTATATGAAGGTCATCTTCAATTAATTTCGGAGATTACCGTAATTTATCCTGATAGTATCATTTGTGTTTTAGGTGATTATAACCTACCACAAATTACATGGTATTGTGATAATTTCTGTGATACTGTATGTGATACTTTAATTCCGGTTAAGCTACACTCTAAGATAGAAGAAATTGTTTGTGATAATTTTGCGTTTTATGGTTTTTTTCAAAAGAATTATATTTATAATGCTAATATTGTTATCTTAGATTTAGTATTTTGTAATGTGGATTTTGTAAATATTTATCAATGGCCACATTTAACTAAACCTGACATAAATCATCCTTCTTTTCTATTAAATGTAAAGAATTGTTCTCAGTCAACTCTTACCAATGGTGAGATTTTATTTAGACTTTAAGAATGCACCATATGAGTTGATAAATAATCATTTAGACAATATTGATTGGAATATACTGAACAATTTTAGTTCAATTGAGGAATCTGTTACTATTTTCTACGACATTATTAATTCTGTTATATCTTTATATGTTAAGTTAAAAAGAGTGCCAATGCAAAAGCAGTTTAATTTTCCTAAATGGTTTGATGATAGTACGAAATCTTTAATTATTGAAAAGAAAATCGCTCACAAACAATTCAAACAGTCCAGATCTCCTATAGATTACAATATATTTAAGGATTTAAGGAATAAATGTAAAATTGCTATCAATAACTGTAGGTTAAATAACATAAGAAGCATCGAGCATAATATTTTAGAAAATCCTCAACACTTCTGGCATTATGTTAGATCTCAAAAAGGAGATAATTCTTTACCTAACTGTATTAGATATGAAAATTCTGTGGGTTATACTCCGATTGAAATCGCCTCTTTATTTGCAAAGTACTTCCATTCTGTTTATTGTACCTATGATACTTATAAAAGTAAACTTTGGGATAATAATTTAAAAGAAATTGTCGATCTTTGCAATTTAAATATATCTAGAGGAGATATTTTCAATAAAATAAATTCTCTCAATGCTAATTCTAAAGCTGGTCCAGATAATATTCCTGCAGCCTTCTTGAAGTGATGTGCAAACAACTTAGTTAAACCTTTGTGCATTTTGTTTAATAATTCTTTGAGTAGTTCTGTATTTCCTGAATTGTGGAAAAAATCAAACGTTTTTCCTGTTTTTAAAACGGGAGATCGTTTAGATGCTCGTAATTACCGTGCAATTAGTACTCTATCTGCAATTCCAAAAGTTTTTGAAGCCATTATTACGGATAAATTGTTTCAATCCGTAAAAAACATTATAATTGATGAACAGCATGGTTTTGTTAAGGGTAGATCTACGCTAACAAATCTTTTCTTATTTACCAATTATGTTCTGCATACTATAGAATTGGGTCTTAACGTTGATTGTATTTATACTGATCTTAATAAAGCATTTGACAGAGTCAATATTGAGCGCTTGATCTACAAATTAAGTAAATTAGGTTTCCAAAACCCCTTGTTGTCGTGGATCTACTATTACTTAAACATGCGAAAACAAAGAGTTGTCATTAATAATTCTACCTTCGAATGGTTTAACGTTACTTCCGGCGTACCGCAAGGATCCCATTTCACAGATTTAAGAATTTTAATTATACTATATACGTCTCAAGTTCGTTCACTTCTGGAGTATTGCACAACCATTTGGTGCCCATATTATATTACATTAGTAAATAGAATGGAAGCAACACAGAAACGATTTGTAAAATTTTTATGTTACAAGTACCGAATTGATTAGTAGGGTTACAGTTATAGTGATCTTTTACATTACTTTGGCCTATCTTTATTGCATGTGCGCCGCAATTATTACGATTTATGTTTTTTGTTTAAAGTATTTAATGGATTTGTTAATTGTTCTCAAATACTTCAATGTTTTTCTTTGACCATAAAAAATACCAATTTACGTAATTTACCAATTTTCAATATTCCTTTCCATCGAACTGCGTATGGTGCAAATTCTTCTCACTGTGGAATATGTCACTTAGCATGTACACATGATAATTTGGAATTCTTTGGCATTTCCTTTAACAAATTCAAGTGCTTCTTAAGAAATGCACTAAATATGTAGCAATATTTTATATTTATATTTATTCTACATTACATTATGTATATGTAGTTATTTTGGTTAATGTTTTAATAAGATTTGTTTGTAAATGGATGTTAAAAATATTGCTGGCTGCTATGTAGAATGCATCCTTCAGAAGTAAATACCTCTGCTGATGGAATCTAATGACTTGGTAGATTTACACCAAAGAATATGAAAGTGAGCATTAATACATAACATGTTTATTTCTTCTACGTTACAATTTGCATTTTATCAGATTCCTATCAATTTATAATAAATAATTAATTAATTCCTTACACTACGCTAGTTGCCACATTCTCCTTACACCATTGTTTTATTGGGTTTGCCAAATGAAATTCGAAAGCATCCTGTCTTCTTTTTTTGCAATACTTCTGAAGTACGCCAAGGAAGCATTCGTTACCATGAAGAGCGTGTCTATAAATAATAGTAAGTGAGTTCAAATAAGTATCAACATCATTAATAATACATTAAACATACTTGCATAAACGTTCTTTTGTTAGAACAAAGTTTGTATCTTCTAAATCTTTTTGAATGCCCGATGATAAAAAGCATTCGCGACGAATTTCTCGATAACGTTTTGCCGATAAGTCGCATTTAAAGTTTTTAAAATCATTTATGTATTCTAAAATAAAACATTTAAAATAATTATATTCTTGAACAGAACATTCTTACGCAACCTTCAAATCTTTGACTGCCATCCTCGCATAAGGAATTAATGGTAAAATTATATATTTCAGAAATAAAGTCGTGGATGTACTTTTCTTCTTCGTTTAAGCATACTTCCAATTTATCTACAAACGGAATCATGCAATTATGTGATCTTGTGAAGGCACAGGTTTCATTCAAAGCTTCTTTGTTGTCATTTGTTATTACTTCAAAGACGACGGAGAAGAAGGTAGTAGTAGCACATGAGTAAAAGTAACCTTTTGCTTTCTGTAATGAAAATACGTACATTACAAGAAGAGAAGGTGCATAATATAGTGTTTTAGTAATCAGGAACAAACTTTTAGTTCATCATAAGCATTTTCTCCAGCGTTTGTGGCACACCTGCGTTGCAAATATGAATGTTCTGCTTTTAAGAACTCCTCAGAATATTCTTCATCTGCATTCACAGCTGTAACAACAAAAAGTTATTTATAGATGCTGAGTGATGTAAGTAGTATACTGCATAGTGATAACAAGCGTTATTACGATGCACTCAAAGGCCATATCATTATCGCATCGTGTGTACCTGAAGAAAGTAGATATTGATAAGTACAGTTTCTGACAGCGCAGCATCATTATTGTTGTTATTATTAAAGTTGATTATATAAATTAACGAGATAAGTTTAAATTTATTTTGGAAATATTTTAAAAAATGGATCCATTTTGTTGTTTATTTTAAGAAAGAATGTTATATAATGTAATAGAAGGTGTTAGGTGTCTAAAATTAAATTTAAAAAAAAACTAATTTATTCAAATAAATTCTTTAAGATGATAGCTATAACTACTGGCTTAATTTTTAGGTTCCTTTGGTTGAATTGTTTTTGTTTGTAATCAGTAATCACTGGTATGCAAATATAATTAAATATTCTGAGACATTTTTTATCGCCTTAATCTTAATGTACCCAGTAGAGAGTAGAGAAACGAAGTTTAATGTACCCTTACTAACTTGTAATAAAGAATAACAACTGGTTGTTTACGGATAAACAAAATATTTTAGTTCATTGCACCCGTGCGCTATTTTCACTTCAAACCGTAAAATTAAGATTAATTTATTCTAAAAGGTCAGTAGTGTTACATTAAAATAAGAATTTACGGCCTGCTGTTTAAAAAAAAGCTTCCGAACGGTATTTAGCTAATGAATGTAAATAGAAGCAGCTTTTCCAAGAATGACCAAGAGACTACATCTGCCTAATAGTAATAAATAATGGAAACAAATATAAATCTGTATTACAGCTTTAAGATACTAGATAGATTTGCAAATTTTGAAAGCTTGGAGAAAAACTTAATATTTACAAATTACTAAAAAAAAATACCATCAGCAAAGAATTAACTTTATGAATTTTTGTGTGATACGTATGATCTAAAACAGTTATCACTGGAAAGAAAATTTTATCTCTTTTAATGTTCTTGTAAGGGGTACCTGTTATATTGGTTAACGGGAGGGCATTGACTGCAAATTTTGCAATCAGCTGATCTTAAAATCACGAGCATTCACTCAACGCATATCCTAATTATAGTTATTACAAGGCGAATTCCATTGCGTTTTTATTATGTAGTTCTACCCCACATATTCTTCCAGTTGAATAGAGTAATCTAATTTGAATGTCTTCACTGTTATTACGACAGGTTTAGGTTAATTAGTTTCTAGGTTAGAACTAACTAGGTACGTTTATCTTTAATATCATACTTGGGTACATGATAATGATGGCAGCACAGTTCATTTTTTTAATACAAATTTTGCAACTAAGTTCAGCATAACTGAATAAATGCTATAAATCAAATAACAATTTAAGCAATTCAGAATGTAGTATTTAACAAAAGAACATAATAGAATTTTGTATTAAAACAGGGTTGAAGCCTTTCACCAGCAAACTAAAATATAGTGGTGTTTAAAGAATTCTATGGTGACACTAACACTATCTAAGAAGTGCCAGCAGATTTTAAAATTTCAAATGCACAAGAAATATAAAAACGAAAATTTTCTACTATATGTTTAGATTGCACGTCTTTTGATCTCGGGCTGTTTTTACAAAACTATTAAGGCTTGCACATTTTTAAAGAAAACATTTCTTGGTTTCAGGACATAACCTGTGCAAAAACCATTTTTCATTCTGAAGAATTTAATTTCCTTTAATCGCAAAAGCTGTTAACGTTGATATTGCTGTACAAAACTACGATTAATGCACTTTAAGCTATTGTAAAAAATAGTAAGCAACAAGAACAATTATAACTAAGAAAACGGTTACTTACCAGTGCCAACTACTGCTAAAACTAGCACTATAAAATACTTGAGCATTTTTTTTATGGTAATAGAATAAACGGTTAAAGCTTTTACGCCTTTGATGCAATTTAAGAACTTGAAATAATCACTAATAAATTGACGAGTTGACTTAAATAGTAACAACGTCCTCACTTAGAAGGATCTGTGTTATAAGTTTGTATGCACGGATTTTATAGCAATTAATTAACGGCATCTTCAAACCAAATCCCACTATGTCTGTGAGCAGAAGACCAGTTACAAAATTAGGTCACCGCATGGAATGAAAAAAGAAAATGCAACGCCAAGACCCTTTTTTTCAAACACCGTTAGACATATCTTAAGAACTTTTTAAACGTGTACATATTTTGGATGGGTGCCATTCAGTTTTTCGTACACTTCCTTAGACAATTTCTTGTAGATCAAGTTCTTCGTATGTACTTAATAGTTCCTCGTAATATTTAAATAGCAATTCTTGGAAAATATTTGATTGTTATATCAATTTGTTAACAAGAACCTAAAAGCTTGGCTTGCACGAGTGAAAGTAGGCAAGTTCGCAGAAGGAATATAACTTTTATGTTATAGTATTAAATCCAGATTAAAAACAAAACGA
The DNA here is from genome assembly GCA_011009095.1 of Ignelater luminosus. Taxonomy (NCBI): domain Eukaryota; kingdom Metazoa; phylum Arthropoda; class Insecta; order Coleoptera; family Elateridae; genus Ignelater; species Ignelater luminosus. The sequence goes on along the minus strand of VTPC01002716.1, from coordinate 58,777 downwards.
ACTCGTCCAAGGATGATTCAAAATACATATAGGATGTCCTGTAAATGCCAATAAAGCTTCAGGTAAACACTTCCTGTGAGTGCTTATTGCAAATCTGCAAAGAGAAAATTTCCCCGCAGCTTAGTTGTCTTCTACAAATTAACACCTTCAACACTGAATAAACAGAAACCAAGAAATCGAATCCAAATGAAGCCACTACTGATTTAATAAATGAATCTGTTGAAACGACAATTACGTTAAATAAAGCAAAAAACTGTTAGATTTCTCTTTTTAAAGTTGGTGTTAAAAATTAAATTCTTACCAAAAAATAGATACTGACGAACATGTAAGTTTGAACATTGAACAATATCATTTTTTTCTTTTCTTCTACGACCATAGAAACGAACAAAGAGTGTAGCTTGTTACCTACTGTTTCCTCATTGGCATGATAAACGTGCAAGAAAATTTTCCCGCATGGTTTGTCATCCCAACACGTGCAAAATGAAAAAATCGACTTACTATAACGGATCAAACAGCTAATATTTTATTATTGTGTTAAATGGATTAGTATTGGTCGAAGAAAAAGCATAGAATGCAACTCGCGAAAATTAGCTCACTTTTGCACTATAGTACGAGGGTTGCTATTTATATTTTTGGCCTAACAATGAAAAAACAAGTATTTATGATCGAAACTAGTTTTATTGTTTTTCAAAATATTCTCCATTAAGATTGATACACTTTTCCATGCGTTTGAACCAATTTTCGAACCACTTTTTCCACTCTGTTTGAGGCAGCTCCAAAATATGCGTTTTGAAACAAAAAACGGCTTCTTCTGGTGTTGAAAATCGTTGACCACGCAGTTTGTTTTTGATGTACGGGAATAAAAAAAAGTCGTTGGGTGCCAAATCAGGGCATGGTGGATGGCCCATCAACTCGACCTTCTGGCTGGTTAAATATTCAATTGTTCGAGCAGCGGTGTGAGAGCTTGCATTGTCATGGTGAAGAATGATTCGCCTCTTCTTTGAAGTTTTCCGAATTTCTCCAATGACTTCTGGCAAACAAATGGTTGTGTACCATTCAGAGTTGACCGTCTTACGTTGCTCTAACGCCACTGTTGCCACATGACCGGTAATGCCAAAGAAACAGGCAACCATTTGCTTCGATGTGCTTCTTCCGCAAACAACTTTTGTTGGATTTGGCTCGTCTTGAAGGACCCACACAGTTGATTGCTGTTTTGTTTCGGGGTCATATGCGTAGATCCATGATTCGTCACCTGTGCAGATGTTATACACAGCCTTTGATGCATCTTTCGCAAATTTTTTCAACATTTCAATGCACCAGTCGACGCGAGCCTTCTTTTGAGCATTGGTCAGGTTATGCGGGATCCAACGGGAACAAATTTTTTTGCGGCCAAATGATCATGTAATATCTTGTTGATGCTAGTCATACTAATGCCCAAAGATGCCTCAATTTCACGGTATGTCACATGACGATCTTGTTTAATCACTTCCCGCACAGCATCGATGTTTTCAGGCACAACGACAGATTTTGGACGGCCTTCACGGATTTCGTCCTGGAGTGAACATCGGCCACGTTTGAATTCATTATACCAGTTTTTTACAGTGCTGTAGGATGGAGCTTCATCGCTATATAATGTATTAAGTTCATTGATGCACTCTTGTGATAATCCAGGTCGAAAGTTATGAAAAATAATTGCACGAAAGTGTTTACGGGTCAATTCCATTTGTTACTAGGGAATGCACTTTTCAATTAACTGCAAACAACACTAATCGCACTCAAATGACAAAATGTTGTGGTTGAGGTTATGTTCAACAATGTAAAGTTTACACCGGAAATGTCAGCTGACGCCTGGAAACAGTCAGTGTTGCCAAGGCCAGAAATATAAATAGCAACCCTCGTATTTTTGGTGGTAAATTGAGTTATTAAGTTTGCAATTTTGTAGCTATTAGATCCACAAACTAAAATCAGAAGTAAATAAAAATCATTGCACAGACATTTCGGTATACGTATACATGCATGCGGTTGCTAACTTAATACGTTGTGAACTTAAATACAGTAATTCCTAACAAACCTTATTAACTTTAATTATTATAGGATTAAATTAACAATATCAAATTGTGTTGTTTCAGTTTAAACCAAATGTTCAAACTTACATGTTTGTCGTTATCTATTTTTTTGGTAAGAATTTAATTTTTAACGCCAACTTTAAAAAGAGAAATCTAACAGTTGTTTGCTTTATTAAAAGTAATTGTCGTTTCAACAGATTGATTCTTTGAATCAGTAATGGCTTCATTTGGATTCGATTCCTTGGTTTCTGTTTCTTCAGTGTTCAAGGTGTTAATTTGTACAAGAAAACTAAGCGGCGGGGGAATTCTCTTTTTGCAGATTTGCAATAAGCACTCAAAGAAGATGTTTACCTGAAGCTTGATTGGCATTTACCTGACATCCTGTATGTATTTTGAATCATCCTTCAACGAGTTTGTTTTGTTTTTTAATCTGAACTTAATATAAAATAATAGTTATATTCCTTCAGCAAGCTTGCCTCCTTTCACTCGTGCAAGCCAAGCCTTTACGTTCTTGTTAACAAATTGATATAGCAATCAAATACTTTTTTAAGAATTGCTATATAAATACTAGAACTTGATCTACAAGAAATTGTAATGGGTCTTTTCGTTGCATTTTCTTTTTTTATTCCATGCTGTAACCGAATTTTGTAACCGGTATTATGCTCACAGACACAGTGGGAGTTGGTCTAATAAATTACTATAAAATCCGTGCATACAAATTTATACACAGATCCTTCTAAGTAAGGACGTTGTTACTATTTAAGTCAATTCGTGATTATTTCAAGTTCTCAGATTTCATCAAAGGCGTACAAGCTTTAACCATTTATTCTATTACCATAAGAAAAAATGCTCAACTATTGTGTAGTGCTAGTTTTAGCAGTAGTTAGCACTGGTAAGTAACAGTTTTCTTAGTTATAATTTGTTCTTGTTGCTTACTAGTTTTTACAATAGCTTCAAGCGCATTAGTCGTAGTTTTGTACAGCAATATCAACGTTAACAGCTTTTGCAATAAAAAAAATTCTTCAGAAAGAAAAGTGGTTTTTGCGCAGGTTATGTCCTGAAACCAAAGAATGTCTCAAAGTAAACTGCGTGTAGGAGCTTTTACATTTTAAACAGCAATATTATATAACATTTTTTTAAAGATTCATATATTCTTTAATTATTTAGAATAATTGGTTATTTCTTAAACTTAACAACAAAATTGATTCATTTTTCAAAATATTTCCAAAAGCAAATTAATTAAGTTTTAATTATTGCCTAATAATACAAGTTAAACTTATCTCGTTAATTTGCATAATGAACTTCAATAATAACAACAATAATGATGCTACGCTGTCAGAAACTGTACTTTCGTTAGGTACACATGGTCTGATAATGATATGGCCTTCGAGCGCATCATAATAACGCTTGTTATCACTAATTGCAGTTATCAAATTACTACCTGTTGCTATAACAACTGTGACATTTATCAAAAATATCAATCCAAAATAACATTTCAAATTCCTAAAATATTTTAATGTCTACGTACTACACAGCGCTGTATCTTTTTCTCTCAAAGTCTTCTATCATTATTCGAATTTGATATGAATGATATGTGATTGCCTTTAGCGCAGCTGCGCCTGCATTCCTATGTAGTATATTACTTACATCACTAAACATCTATAAATAGCTTTTTGTTATTACAGCTACAGCTTTTCGTATGAATGCATTTGAACTAGATAGTGAGGAGTTCTTCAAAGCAGAACATTCATATTTGCAACGCAGGTGTGCCACAAACGCTGGAGGAAATGCTTATGATGAACTAAAAGTTTGTTCCTGATTACTAAAACACTATATTATGCACCTTCTCTTCTTGTAATGTACGTATTTTCATTACAGAAAGCCAAAGGTAACTTTTACTCATGTACTACTACTACCTTCTTGTCCGTCGTCTTCGAAG
>VTPC01002716.1:29317-44879 GCA_011009095.1 Ignelater luminosus | reverse complement strand
GATTTCTGATTTAAGAGGTTATTGTGATGTCTTTGAATGAATTTTTCAACCTATTGCTGCATTTCCTGAGAAAAGTCGAGACAGTAGCCCTACATCTGCTTAAAAGATTAATTCTGGAATTTAGATTTCTTAAATTACCTTTAAAAGGCGCCGAAACATTCTGTACGTGACAATTACAAAAACATGCTGCACTAACGGCTTTATGTTAATAGTAGTAAATAATTTTGCGATGCTTTTATTTTATAAAACTGCAGGAGTCGCAAAAAAATCGGTTAAATAATTGAAACGGGCAAATAAGAACCGAAATATGTTTTTCAAGTGTGTTCAAAATTCGTTCCAAAGGTACCCTTACCGGAAATCATCAAAAATATAGAAATTTTGTCAAAAAGATTACAATTAAACAGATTCCAGATTCATGAGGGGCCATAACCCACCAATTGTTTGCATTATCAGTAATTAAAATGTAATTATATTTTAATTAGAAGAAGTTAGATTTACTATTTTATTAACCAGATTTTTTTTAAATACACAAAGGAGTCTTAGAATACCATGAAACAACAGTTGAATCCACAACAAAATTTATCTTTTTTTTATAAGAAAAGGAAATAAGATTCCTACAGTATTTTATTTTTCGAAAAATAATCTTCATCTGTTAGTATTTAAGGGACTGGGTGCCACTACTCACACTTACGGTCCTGATTTGAGAAAACGGGTTTGTTAATAATTAAAGGTTGATTAACGGCTTTAAGAATTCGCTTGAAAAAGATTAGTATTGTTTAGTTTTCTCAAAATAATTGCGTCTAAGTTGGTTGTCGGGGGTGGGAATGTATGTACTCACACGAATACGACCCTGATTTTGAAAAACATGCTAGTAGATAATTTAAGGCTAATTAAAGGCTTCAATAATTAGCTAAAAAAGATAACTTATGATTGATTTTCTCAAAATAATTGCACTCTAAGTTGGTGCAAGTACTCACTCGTACGACTCTGATTTTGAAAAATTGCTAGTAGATAATTAAAGGCTAATTAAATGCTTCGAGAATCAGCTAGAGAAGATGGCTTACGTTTGATTTTTTCAAAATAATTGCGGTCTTAGTTCGTTGTCGGGGGCGGGGTGCAAGTACTCACACCGACGACCCTGATTTTAAAAATTTTATTTGTTCATAATTAGAGGCTAATTAAAGGCTCTCGGTATTGTTCGTAAAATTAAATTTCCTTTCGATCATTTTTGCCGAAGTGAACTCCATCACTTTGGTTTGATTCGTTTTCAACAGAAGTTATTAACAAATTGTCGAATATGAAGATTTGCGATGTGATCGTGAAACCTTTAATTAGCCTTTAATTATTCACTAACTTCATCCAGATTAATTAAGTCCGTGTTATAAGTTCCGCTGATTATTTCTAAAGCTAGCGGAACCTTTAATTTAAAAAAAAATTGAAGAGCCTTAAATTTGGGAATGGGGCACTTAATTAGCCTATAATTAGCCTTTTATTTTCCATATGGTCCCATATAGTTTTTACCATATTGTTCCGCTTACTTTATACTACTGGATGCTAAAGATGCTAAGCAACTTGCAATTCCTGTAGAATGAAGTGTAGAGAATAAGTTGTGCTGCTCTTTATCATCAGCAAGTGGAATTATTATTATAATTTTAGGCAATTCTGATGAATTCACATTAATTTTATCAGAGCTGTTTTCTATTCTCTATAAAAAAAGACATTAATTAATACACAGCTCAGATAACTAGCAACACATTTATACTTGAACTCTTTCTTGAAGGTACTTGTCAAGAAAATCTATTCTCAAGCCATGAAATGCTATCATGTCCTCTATCATTTTGTCTGTCAATTTAAACAAATGTTTCATTGTTTTACAATGTTCTGAAACATACAAAAATTGCTCAGTTTTGATAAAAATAAAATTTGTTAAGTAGGATGTTTTAGAAACAAAAGTTTTTATCAACAAGACATTTGTTTTGCATAATTACCTATAGTAAAATTTTACTTCTACCTAAATTCAATTTTATAATTAGTTACACACATTTAAAAAATAGGATGACATACGTACTACTTACGTATAATTCCGTTAAACTTGTTAAGTTTGGGGAAGTTCCAGATAGCGTTGGAATGTTACGTTCGTATACTTTGTATTGAATGTCATGCACAAATAGTAATTAAATAAAAGCATAACAGATTTAATTTTGCTGTAATACTCATATTTGAAATTACTTAAGGGAGAGTAGTACACAGTGAGACGAAAATTAGATTTTTTGTCATAAAATAAAGCGTCTTAATAAATTAAAATAAATTGATATAGGTTATGAAAGAACAATCATTTGGGAATATAATTATCGCTTTATGGAACTAAAATTTATTAAGTAACATCATAAACTGCATTACAAAGAATAAGTTCCAAATGTCTCACCGTGTACCAACTATCGTACAGACTGAGACAAGCTGAAGTACCTACACAGTGAGGCAAGGGAAATAAACTGAAAAACAAACTATAAAAAACAAGAATTTAACAATTACTAATATATGTAATAGTGTAAACAAATCTAAATCTAGAATGGAACAAAAATGATCTGCATCCCAATCTGCTAGAACACGTTTAGTCTTTTTCATGCCTTTTCTTGTGTTAAACTCTTTCTCCTTTTTTTTAATCAATGCATGTTTCTCAGGGGAGTCTGTGATAATCTTGCTTTTACCCCTCTGCTGTGGTTTTTGATTAGTTTTTCTAGATGCAGCTTTGGGAAATCCTCTAAAAGCCTCAGGTGATACAAAATCAGTACTACGCTTGCCATCAGTATTTTCAGTATTGTCAGTGGAATCACATTGAAGGTTACTCTTGTTGGTTTCTTCGTTTAAGTCATCATTCTTGCGTGCTTGAAATGAAGTCGATGGAGAGTCAAGGTCTATAGGACGATCTGTAATTGACGCATTTAAGAAATCTGCCTCGGAAAACACTGATCTATTTAATGGGTATATTCCACTTTTTTTGAAGCCAGCGATAATATTGGCAGGTGTGAAAGCTTTCGGATGAGCCTCACCCACACACTCAGCAACATCGGAATTCCGGGATTTCTTAACATCCAAGAGTTCAGTGCAGCATTGTAATAAGACTTAAAAGGTCCGAAGACACTGACGTCGAGCGGTTGCATGCGGTGGCTACAATGTGGGGGCAACGTCAATATGTCGACTCCGAACTTTCTAGCTTTTTCTACAGTGGCTAGAGAAATATGACTTTCATTATTATCATATATTAATAACGTTGGATTTTCAGAACAACTGTTGGTAAATTTAATAAAATGATCTAATACTTGAATAAAAAGGTCACTCGTCATTTATCCACTCGTATTGGCTAGGCCAAGAGAACCTGCTGGGGCACCCGCAAGCATGTGTGCTTTGAAGTATTTTCTTGGGAACACTAATGCGGGTGGTAAATATGTGCCTGCTGTAGACACTATAGAACATATTGTTACCAGCACACCTCTCTCTGCACTCGTACATTGATTTACTTGTTTGAAACCTTTTTCTGCAAGTATCTTTCTTGGTTTGTGCGCTGTAGTTACTTCTGATTCGTCAAGGTTGAATATCCTATTTCCATCGGCTACTTGAGGTATGCGTCTAAGAACACTCTCCAGGTTATCAAAAAACAAATCTACATTATAAGGATTGAAAGATGTTAGTCTGCTCAAGCTATATGCTTCAGGTTGTCTGATATTTCTACGCCTTTTCAAAAAATGCCTCATCCATTCTACTCCAGTTGACTTACAGACGTTCCAAGAATCTGGAACTTTAATGTTGTTTCTGATTGCCATTTCAAAAGCAAGCTTTTGGCATTCTTTAGTTGAAATTCCGTATGCCACTTTACTGCATTTGGTGATGTATTCATCCAGTTCATCTTCTTGTTCAGCAGAAAAGATGCGCCGGACAGCGTAATTTGGTGCCATACATGCTAAGGGAATATCCGGATTTTTTTGCTTTTTTGTTAGATATCTGTGGAGTGTTTGGAATTTAATATTAAGTTTTTCAGCAGCAGCACGTATGGAATAATTGTCTTTTAATACCAAGTCAGCAACTGCAGACATTTGTTTCGCTGTAACCGTTCCTATTTTGTGTTCTTCAGGTTTTTTACCCATCTGAAAACAAAAATTAACTAATTTTAAAATGGTGGTCCACAGTGAGACAGTCTCACTAAAAACTTTAATGCCTCATTGTGAATTATGTCTCACTGTGTACTACTCTCCCCTAAATAAATTGTTATTATAATGAAAAATTTAGATCGTATTTGGAAAATGAAAGTATGAAATATAAATATATCAAGTTAAAAAATTAAACAATATGAAGTATAGGTTGCTATTAGGATGACTAAAAATTAATTATTGCCGTTGTTACAATACAAAAATAATAATTTTAAAAGATTTTATTGTTGCACGTGTAATAAAAAAGATTCTTGTTTGGAATTTCATCGTTTTACTAATATATCTGTTTTTATGTAAATATTAAATGTATAAAATGTTAGTAACATTAGCCTAGTTTTAGGCAAGTTTTTTAATAGTTATACTAAATTATAATTTTATTATCATAATGTAATAGAATTTTCCATTCCCAACGCTGTTCTTGAAACATGCAACGAGAATCGAGCAAGCATCTAGGTGTGCACATAACTTAAGTAAACTTCATTCCGTAGCATCCAATCATCCTGTTTTCAAATATTAATTTTAATTCATATTTTAATTACATTAATGATTTTAATTGAACTACTAATACAGAGTTATACTAATGTACTAAAGAAACAGGTTTATATATTACAGATAGGATTATACTTACTTTTAAACGTGTCGATTGTATCGTTGGGCATATCCCAACTTTTTAATAACTCTTCTACTTCTTCCATAAATGTAACTTTCTATAACTCACAATTTTATATTCCTACAACCGTAAACGTCCAAACTTAGCACTTTTCGTCACAATAATAAGCACATAATAAGTACGTCATGCCATTATGCAGTTCACACTTCTCACGTTTTAAAACGCAAATCATGAATATTAAAGGGTTAAATGGAGGGAGAATTAGCGGGAATAAGTACCGTGTGTGTAGTAAAATATTTTACTAGGGCAAGAAACAATATTCTCAGAGCAACAAATTTCTTCTCAAAACAAACTTAATCGTTCTTGTTTTAATGTAAATATTATTTGAAAGAATGATATATCGCACCCCTAGTTCAATAGCGCCACAAGTGCGAATTTTGTCAATTTTCGGTTGAGGCGGTATTGCACTACAGCACAAGATGTTCTTTATATTGCAGTAGGGCACATAGCTGTAGTATGTTTATAAACTGTTTTGTGTTAAATAATTCTGTATTGCAGTGTAAGGAAAATTGTGTACAGTATAGCCATATACAGTGTGTACGAAAAGTATGGAATATCCTATATATCTCAGTAAATATGCATTTTATGAAAAAATGTTTCCTATAAAAGTTGTTTAGTGTTTAGTTTTACATTACACGGCAATACCAAATAGCTATTAAAAAAAAAAACAAAAGCGCAACAAATAATGCTTCAATTTTTTTTAATGGGAAGGTATCCCTTTATTGTACTCATTTGATAGAAAATGTTTTTCTCTTTTCAATGATGTAAAACTTTGATACACTTGCATTAGTAAATTTTGATTAAAACGCAAAAAATTGTTTGAAAGTTTATTTCAATATTCATCTGTTACGAATTGAAAATTTTGTATAACTACACTCTACAGTTCATAGAAGGTATTCAAAGTGTGCACCATTTACAGCATGGCAATGATAAAGTCATCTTTCAAACTCGTTTACTGCATTTTGAATCGCTTCTGGTGTGATAGCTCTAATCTCTGTTCTAATACGGTCTTTTAGAGTTTCAATATCTTCAGGCATATTGATATAAATCTTATTTTTGAAATGGCCCCACAGAAAAAAATCAAGTAAACTTAAATCCGGCGAGCGAGCTGGCCATTCTACTGCACCTCTTCTGCCTATCCATCGATAAGGGAAAGTATTTTCAAGAAACTGTCGGACATTAATTCCGAAATGAAGAGGAGTCCCATCTTGTTGCAACCATATTCTGTTATGGGGTACATCTGGATCTAGTTCATTAGGAAATAAAACAGCTAAAGCAGGAACTAAGACAAATTTAAAAAAATCTGGATAAGCATCAGCTGTTAAATTATGTTCTATAAGAAATGGTCCCGAAATTTGGGTTCCAATAATTCCTGCCCAGACATTGACTTTCTGCTGATATTGGGTGTGCCCTTCTACATACCAGCCAGGATTTAGCGAAGACCAGTGGCGCGTGTTTTGTTTGTTAATGGTACCATTCAAACAAAACGTTGCCTCATCAGTGAAGAGGATATTTTTATGAAAATTTGCATTTTCTTGAAGCCTATGTGTTATTTCTTCGCAAAATTGCAATCTTCGATCTAAATAGTCTTTTAATAATTCTTGAACTATACAAGGTTTATACGGATGCCACTTCTCCTTTCTTAGAACTTCGTGTGCAGTGGATTTCTTCAAAGTATGTTTACGAGTAATTTGTCGAACAGAAACATGTGGATTTTCCACGACAGCCAACATTATATTCCCACGTTGTTCATGATTTAGAGCTTTAAGTCTGTCCGTTTTTGGACGATCTTTGACAGAACCCGCCTCATGAAACTTATGCAAAATTTTACTTACAGTAGACTAAGCAATGTGGTATTTGGGGTCCACGTTATTAAACAAATTGCAAACTTCCTCCTGTGTTCTCCTTCTGTCTCCATATCCCAGCATCATTAAAATTTCGATACGATGTTTTTCTGATAAAGCGAGTCGTGTTTTTGTAACCTTGTTATCCTCACATTAATCAAAATGCTTAAATTAATTAAACAAATAGCTTTTCGCTTTAGTTCGGTTATTAACTGACATTTCTACGACGCATTTAATTGTTGCAACAAACAAAAGTGTATCACCCCGACCATAATGTGACTAGATGATATTGAAAATTGAAAAGATCGCGTCTGGAAAGGTAACAGATGAATAAATAAACTTTTAAGCATTATTCAAACAATTTTTTGCGTTTTAATCAAAATTTACTTATGCAAGTGTATCAAAGTTTTACATCATTGAAAAGAGAAAAACACTCTTTATCAAATGAGTACAATAAAGGGATACCTTCCCATTAAAAAAAATGAAGCGTTATTCGTTGCGCTTTTGTTTTTTTAAAAAATAATTATTTAGTATTGCCCTGTTATGTAAAACTAAACACTGAACAACTGTTATAGGAAACATTTTTCCATAAAATGCATATTTACTAAGATATATAGGATATTCCGTACTTTTCGGACACACTGTATAACACATAAGGCTTTATGCCTCTTAAAACCTCCTCAGGGTGTAATGTAGTACCGCCTTATGTGCTTTATGTGGCCTTATGATATTGAACTACCCAGGTCAATAGCGCCACATCTTGTACTTACGGCGATATGATTAATTTATGGATATATAAATGGCTATATTGCAGTGGCGAAAAGAGCAGGTACATGTTTGTATAAAAAAATACCGGTAACCGTTTTTGGTCGTTTCTTTGTGTTAATAACAATTAACAAATATCTGTGTACGTATTAGTTAATGAAGTTGGTGGTGTCATGCTACCTAGAGCACGCCTAATAATTAAAAATGCTCTGGAAATTACCAAAGCAGCTGTAACTTTAAATATTTTGTAGGTTATGTTTTCAGTTTGCAAAGTATAAACATTATTTAGGATAGCAGTTCGAGAAAGGAAGAATCAGCTTCCAGCGGTAACAGGTTCAACCTTCAAAGTGCAGAATCTCCAAGTATTTTGGAAATCATAAAAGAGGTAGCAAGTTGTTATAATTGAAATTCTGTTCTGTTTCTACACTACCTATTTAACTTAGGCACCGCTAGAGCAACCTACCAATTATATTTATGAAAACAGCGATAGTCCAATTCTCACTGATTATGGAACTGATGATTTCGAGGTAACAAAACTACTACTAATTATATCACAAAAGTGAACGTTGAACTTGCCTAATGAACAAACCAGTTGTTATCTATTGGACATTCGAATAAGGATTTTGAACTAAATTTGGATTCCGACGACGCATTACTTGACAAGAACTATGTACCCGACGACAACGATGTACTTTCCAGTGGCGCTTCTTCTGAAGAACGACCATTATCGAATTTTAAAGCAGAAGTTGGTGGAGACTATACTGCAGAACCAGAATCTGAAAATCATACTAATGTAATAAGTGCTAAGAAAAATACGAACACTGAGAAAAACAATATATTGGATACGCAAGAGCCAAAGAAGAAAACAAGAAAAAGACTACGGAACGAGGCAAATTGGAAACAAAATATAAAGAAAAGAAGGGTTAATACTGGACAGTCATATATATCAGAAGGCAGGAAACATGTTCCTGCCAAAACATTGAAACCCCCTTGCCAAGTTTGTAGATTTAAGTGTGATACTGAATTCACTCAGGCTGAAAGACAAGGTATTCTAAATACTTTCTGGAGGCTAGGTGACAATATATTTCATATTTTCTTTCAAAAGGCGGCACTAAAGCAAGGGTCTGTAAGAAGTTTTTTATGAACACCTTAGTTATAGGGGATAAATTTATTAGAACGATTTGGGCTAAAGCTAAGAATAACCATGCTATGATAGAAAAAGATAAACGTGGAAACTATAAACGAATTGAATCAGTGAGCTCAGATATAAATGATATTATACGAAAACACATCAACTCATTCACAAGAATTGACTCTCATTACTTAAGGGCTCAAACGACTAGAGAATTCCTCGATGAATCTCTGACTGTGGCTCACATGTACAGATTTTACAAGCAGGAGCAGGAACAAGCGCAGGTCCCATTTGTAAAACATAGCTTTTATGCAAAAATATTTAATACGGAATTTAACTTATCCTTTTTTGTCCCCAAAAAAGATCAATGTGCCGTTTTTAAAGCTTTTAGAAACGCAAACGAAGAAGAAAAAAGAAATCTGTAGCAGTCATACGAAACACATATTTTATAGAAGACTCGAACTAAAGAAGAGAAAAAAGCAGACACGGAAAAAACGAAGACGGATTCCAATCTTAAAGTTGCTGTATTCGACCTGCAAGCTGTGCTGCCAACTTCCAGCGGTGAGATTTCCACATGCTATTACAAGTGTCTGCTGAATTGTTATCATTTTACAATTTTTGAAATCTCAACTGCTATTTCTTGCACGAAGCCTTAAGTCGCAGAAGAGCAAACTGCATATCTAAAATAGCACCGCAAAAATAAGCACGTGACCTTATACTCAGATAACTGCGTAGACCAACAAAAAAATAAGTTCATTGTGTCAATGTATATTTACGCCATAAATAATTTGAATATAGAAAGTAATTCACACAAGTTTCTGACAATAAGGCATACCCAAAATGAAGGCGACTCAATGCATTCATGCATTGAGCGCCAAAAAAAGCGAGCCTTTAGATCGGGACCCATCTATGTTCCGACACAATGACCTCCCATTCTTAGATTGTCCAAAACAGTTTAATGTATAATTTTCATTACTTTCCATACTATTGTTTTTTTTGTTAATATTATTTTATATGTTCGTACAATATAGCCACTTTTGTATCACTACTAAATAATAACCTCTGTATAGGAGAATCGTATTTGCAATAAGGCCATATGCAACATAATTCATTTGCTATTATTCTTTTTTTTTGTATCTTTGCTATCATTCGTAAATATACTAATTAAACATAATATGGGATGTTTTAAATTAAACTCTGTCAATAATCAGATTTATGGGTGCTAAAATTCACCTTAAACCTGCTCTCCTCTAAAATTATCCTTTTAGCACTTGTGGCCCTGTTGAAGTAGGGGTGCGATATACGTATCAATTTCATGAAGAAAATAATATTGTATTTTAAGAAACTGGTGTTGCTCTGAGTAACATTATGGTAATAGTAAGTAATATAAAGCTTAAAGCAAGATCTTTTCCTCTTTAACGTTCCGAGTTTGCATCTTGAAAGAAAACAAATCTACGTTTTAACTTAAATTTTATTGCATTTCCAAGAAATAAAATAATTCTTGGGTTAAAATCACTTTGTACGGTTCGTTTCAATATTAATTTCTTTTTGTTTAAAGTGCATTTTTCTTATAATAAGCATATTTATATTCATTACAAGTAAATTTGTCCAAAAAACTGCATATACTTGGGTTAATGTTTCATTTTTCTGTGTGCAAGTGCAAGAAAATTTTTTAAGCTCGACATCTAAATAAAATGCACTCAATTTAAATATGGTAAAACACATAAGAGGTACTATTTAGACGTTGGCATTGTGTTCTTCTACTTCCACAGAGTTCTTTCTTTTCCTCTATACCTAAAACGCAACTAACGAGTTTCTGAAGCACGAATTGTAAAAACAAAGGTCTTGTATGTTTTATGAACTACGTACCTAAAGGATAATACATACTTTACAACCTTTTGACTTAAGCACCCCTAAGTACTATGCCCACGCCTTTCAGGATGATGATATATGTATCTTACAGTATCAAGTGAAGCGTGTGGTCGTATAAGTTATAACTAAAGTAATATTAGTGAAAGTAAAAGTAATAATAAATGGCGGCGCACAAGTGTGATGAATTGAAACACTCTTTGCTGGTTATGTTAGAAATTAGTAACGTTAAGGGTACCTAGTATTAAGCTTGTCTATCCCTGCTGAATATGTTAAGATTAACTTTAAAATTAGAACATTATTCACAATATTATTTGCATACCAGTGACTATCGCTATAAACAATTTCCTACCTAAAAGTCGTTTACATCATTCCTACCTAAAACTAAAATTTAATTAGTTATTGATTTGTAATTTAATTAAATAAATATAAAAATAAAAGGCTTGTTTGACCAATATGCTTTGACATTTGACACCAATTGGTCACTCAATTTAAAAATTCTGTTTGTAAATTTAATTTGATACACCTAACACTCTCAATGTCAACAACAATATTATTGAGCGTTTTCATTAATGATCCTTAACAACATTCTTCGTTTGTTCAATGGTTTGGTTATTTAGTAAACTAAAGAATTTAGTTGTATTGACCTAACAAATTCATTATTATTAGTAAGATTTGGAAATTTATAAAAAAACCGAAGGTGGTTTCCGTCAGAAGGCACACAAACACGTGCCCTTTGGGAAAATAAAGGAAAAAGTGACAAACCGTCATTTCTTTGAGCTTTATATGATACCAATAATGTTGTCCATCGGTTGTTATCACATGCGACGATTGTTTGGATGTTCTTGTTGTGACACTCTATAATCGGTCTTCTGCCTGCAGAGGAGGCAGGTTTCGGTCTGGGTATGCCTTTTACTATTACAAAATCGGTGTGTAAACACTTGTAAAAAACACTTACTGAGACAATTTGTCAGTGTATCAATAACACTGATTAACAAATTGAAACCTTTTTTCTAGTTCCTAGTTACAAATAGGTGATCTTCAATTATGTTTCCATGCTGAATCCAAATCTGCTTTTGGTATTTCCCTAGCACGTATAGTTTCCGAGAAAAACATGATTTTGATTCGAAATTAAACGCTAAAGTAATTATATGCATTTTATATTACAAAATGTACATAAAACCCATTAAGATGTTCTATTTGACAGTTTTCTTTTGTGTAATGATGTATTAGGGTCTTTTCTAATTAGTAACTATAGTAATCACCCAACACGTTCGAATTCCATCTTTCCTGGTACTGGTTTTTCAACGTTGAAAGGTCTCGATAGAAACGCTTCTCATGCTTATCACTTACAGCTTCCAAATTGTCTGGAAAAAAATCCAAATGGGAATGTAAATAATGCATATTTAGCGACATATTACATCCCATTTTACGGTAAACTGTCGACATTTCGTCGCCGAGGTGTTTGAAATTCTCTGCTTTGTTGTTGCCCAAAAAGCTCTTTACGACAGATTTGAAACAATTCCACGCCACTTTTTCTGTTTCTTGTAGAACCGCATCGAAACCGCTGTCATTCATTAATTGCCGAATATGGGTACCCACAAATATGCCCTCCTTTATCTGGGCTTCGCTGATTTTTTGAAATTTTTCTTTTATGTACTGAAAACCTCTTCCGCCATGGGAACCTTTTGTGTCCTCTCGAAGGCGATTTGCACAAGAAACACAACGTAACATCCAAAGTACAGACGATAAGCTTTCTCTATCAGCGCAGTAAAACATGGTTTTTGGTGTTTAGCAGTAAACTCTCCACAAACGTAACAAAAACTGTTCGGATCATCAATGTTTCTATAGTTATCACTCAGAACACAACTAATTTTCTTTGTTAAGTAGTGATAAGGCAACTTTATAAAACTTCACTCGCTCAACAAAATAGTACTAACACTGAACAGGTTCATACATAAGCGGTCTCACTTATGGAAAGTTGAAATAATATTTAGAAATATTTATTCTGTTGATGACATGTTAATAGCTTTCTAATATGTGCGGTATGCAATTATCTCATTTCCAAAACTTCTTATCGCTAATACGTAATTACCTAATGTAGTTATAATTACCCTGTCCACTGAAACTTCAAATGCATGTATTTCAAAAACTACACGTGATAGAAAAAATCTGAAAGCAGATTTGAATTCAGAATGAAAAGTGACATACGGATTTTAAGCTTTTGCATTTGCATAAAAAGAATAAAAGCTTTAACGATTACAATTACAATGTTCAAGTGTCCAATAGTTGCTATGGTTCTAGTAGTAGTAGTAGTAGTAGTCACTAGCGGTAAGTAACCGTTTTCTAGCTGTGTAAGTTATTCTTGTTGCTTATCAGTTGATCATTTGTCGCCAATACAACTTATCAATAGTAAGTTTTTGCAATAACAACGTTAACTACTTTTATAATCGGATTGCTAAATGTTTCTACAATTTTAATACATCTGAAGAGATATGTTAGTCACATTTTTAAGAAATTTTCAGAGGCTTGTTTTGAAAACGTTATAAGCCGTTTAGTTGACTCTGATACTGTTTTCTTTACAAGTTCAAAAATTAATAAATAAAATATGCACTGTCTTCTGGACTTTTGCTGAAATCTCGAGTGAAAAGTAATACTGCTTGATCGACAAAAGCTTTTAATCAAATCGTTACGATGATAAAGTTTAAAGTATTAGATTTTAGCATTTAATTAAATGCTTTCGTTAATATTTTTAAAATATAGTTAATTATATTGACATTATTAATTTACTTTGTGGAATTTCATGTTAATAAAATTAATTAACTCGATCTTGTCGCAATCAGCAGTTTGATTGCACTCCAAGTACTCTTAAATGAAAGACGGAGAGTGAAAAAACAACTTAGCGACTCGATATTATAGAAAAGTGTTGGTAAATATCAGAAACTGAAAGCTAACCGAGAAACAGAAATTGACATTTATGCAGATGAAGAGGCAAAAAAATCAAGAAATCGACGTTAATACAGAGGAAGACTTAATTGAACGCACTAAGAAAGATACAATTCTCAAGCGAGACTTGGAAAACAAATTAAACCATTTAGTGAAACTATCATGCAATACCTTACGGAAAAAATATGCTTGAACAACTTTAATGAAAATAATCGAAGAAATATAAATTCACAAATAATGTTAACAAACATTGAGGATTTGATTCGCAAAAAAACTAAACTTAAGAGTGGTATCTACCACAGATTATTGAAAAATTGAATATTACTTTTAAACTTGCAATAGGCATATTAGTTTTCATTTTTCATTAGACTTCATTCAAACACTTCTAGCGAATTTATGTTTTATTAGAATGAGAATAAGCAAAATCTTTAAACCTGTTTTTCCCAAAACTATTAATTTGGAGATACCACTTTTAACCTTAGCACGCCAGAATACATAAGCGTATAACATTTTACTTTAGATTTCGAGAATAATACGGAAGATTTTTATTGCGAAACATCCGATTTACCGCTTGAGGATGTTATTCCTATTCTCAGAGTCTTCAAAGAAATCAAAAGTAAATATGCTACTATAGACATTATAAACGATTTTAAAGGACCAGACTTTGTTTTAACAAAAACTTTTTTATGCGTGAATTAAAATTCCGATGAGTTATAAATGATAATTGTATTTATATTTAGATATCCTATCTTTGTTGTAGAGATTTTTATCGTTAAAAGAAATTCTGCAAGATATTTAGAAACTTCTTGTAACAAAACTAATTCATGAATTGTGAAAAGAGGACGTGGGCAATGGAGTAAAATTTGGAGATTTTTGAGAAATAGAAAGAAACATTATCTCCTTGCTTTGTTGTCTTAAAGAACTTAATTGAAATTCAAATAGTTCAAAAATCTCATTCGGCCAAAATCTACATGTTAAGAAATTATTAAAAATCTTCAATTCTCTTTGAAAGAAGTGGGCCTGACGGTGGAACCCTTGTTTATATACCACGCAGCGTGCGTTTGAATTTCCTTGTTGTGACACTTTGCAACCGGTCTTTTGCTCACAGAGAAAGCAGAATTAAGCATGAGGTTGCCGTTTATTAACTTTGAAACGAGAACGTTTTTGGTTATTATGTCAGTTCGTTAATTATTATAAGTAGTTATTAGTTTTTATATTTGCATAAAGAGGATAAAAACTTGAACCGCTGCTAATCCAATTACAAAAAATGTTCAAACGTTCTATATAGTGACTATGGTGCTGGTAGTAGTAAATACCGGCAAGTAGCAACCGTTTTCTTAGTTACATTATAATAAAAGAGTTATTCTAGTTGCTTACTAATTCGTGAATAGCTTCATTAACTATTTGGGGCCTGGAAAACCTAGAAGTCAACTTTCGTTACATCAATTTCCAGTTTTTAGGTTTTTAGAAACAAAAATACCTTGTTTAAGAGATTTATTATTATTTTTTATTTATTTATTTTATTATTATGTATTAAAGTATAAATTAAGCAAACCTTTGAAACAAAGTGTGACAATGAATTAATTCAATAAGCAGCGCCCTTGCATACTTCAGGTTGTATACTAGAAGTGCATTTATGAGTGTACCCTAATGCATTCGTCTCTGGGTTTACGTCATCCGGTGTTTATAAAATATTTATAATGTTAATTACACTTAAAGATCCTTTTATATTCTCGTTTTGATACTTCTTCAGTTTCAAAATGTTTTAGTTATACGTTAATGCATCCCTAATATTAAGTGACCTGTTCACTAGTTGTTCTTGCAGTTTCTTAAATCTTTCAATAACTCTCTTAATTTCAGTTGAAGCATTACATGTGAATTTATCTAAAGAAGACCCAGAACCTCTAAAAGACGCTGTAATATCAGTTGTCAAAAACAAATGTGTAACTAATAAAAAATTAATTCTTAAGTTCTTATAAATAGCATATCACATATTTTCTTTTATTCTTTAATTCTAGGTCATAATTATGCCTTTTTTCTGCAACTATCGTAAAGTAAGTTTTCTTCTTAGGCATCAACAAATACGTTTCGTATGTGTTTTCACAAAGCTACAATTCTTAATGGAGTAGAA
>VTPC01002716.1:0-28696 GCA_011009095.1 Ignelater luminosus | reverse complement strand
GTGTTCTGAGTGATAACTATAGAAACATTAATCATGTCTCGTAAATGTGCGAATGATCCGCATAGTTTTTGTTACGTTTGTGGAGAGTTTACTGCAACAACTGATCCATGGTCACGGCCTTTTTTTTCCAAACACCGTTGCAGGTATCTCAACAACTGTTTTAACACATACTAGCTTGGGCAAATAAGATTTTCCAAATACATACGTAAGTCTCACGTAGAAATGTGTTCGCAAAAACTGCTGAATTCTCGAAACACTTTAGTTTTAAAATGTTCTTTAAAAGATCAAAAACGAGTTTGTTCCAGGGTGATTGAAAATACGCATTTCATGTGATCGTATATCTTGTTAATTATGGTAGAGAGGCATTATCCTGAAATATCAGTAACTAGTTTTCCTAATTATAGTCTGCCTGCGAGTCCCGTGAAGACACTTTCCTGACGTGTACGTAAAAAATCTTTTCTGTAACTGTAAAAAAATAAATGTCTAAAATAGAAAAATCTAGAAAAAACAAAAATTTGATGGAAATATCATGTTGCCTTAGCTTTGTTATTTCGTTCTTGATAAAATTAGTTAGGGAAGAGAAAACGCTTCCCTGATGTTTTTGAGTTTGGAAAGTTGTCACTATAGTGATAGTCGTACCAAAATTATATTTTTTTGTGGACAACATTATTGGTATCATATAAAGCTCAAAGAAATGAGGGTTTGTCACTTTTTCCTTTATTTTCCCAAAGGGCACGTGTTTGTGTGCCTCCTGACGGAAACCACCTTCGGGTTTTTTTATAAATTTCCAAATCTTAATAATAATAATGAATTTGTTAGGTCAATGCAACTATATTCTTTAGTTTACTAAATAACCAAACCATTGAACAAACGAAGAATGTTGTTATGGATCATTAATGAAAACGCTCAATAATATTGTTGTTAACATTGAGAGTGTTAGGTGCATCAAATTAAATTTACAAACAGAATTTTTAAATTAAATGACGAATTGGTGTCAAATGTCAAAGCATATTGGTCAAACAAGCCTTTTACTATTATATTTATTTAATTAAATTACAAATCAATAACTAATTAAATTTTAGTTTTAGGTAGGAATGATGTAAACGACTTTTAGCTAGGAAATTGTTTATAGCGATAGTCACTGGTATGCAAATAATATTGTGAAGAATGTTCTAATTTTAAAGTTAATCTTAACCTATTCAGCAGAGATAGACAAGCTTAATACTAGGTACCCTTAACGTCACTAATTTCTAACATAACCAGTAAAGAATGTTTCAATTCATCACACTTGTGCGCCGCCATTTATTATTACTTTTACTTTCACTAATGTTACTTTAGTTATAACTTATACGACCACACGCTTCACTTGATACTGTAAGATACATATATCATCATCCTGAAAGGGGTGCTTAAGTCAAAAGGTTGAAAAGTATGTATTATCCTTTAGGTATGTAGTTCATAAAACATACGAGACCTTTGTTTTTACAATTCGTGCTTCAGAAACTCGTTAGTTGCGTTTTAGGTATAGAGAAAAAGAAAGAACTCTGTGGAAGTAGCAAAACACAATGCCAACGTCTAAATAGTACTTCTTATGTGTTTTACCATATTTAAATTGAGTACATTTTATTTAGATGTCGAGCTTAAAAAATTTTCTCATATTTTTAAAACTTGTATGCTACGATTGTTTTTATTTCATGCAATTTAATAAATTACATTCTGCATATTTTATTATTATACATTTCAATTTTTTTTAATTTTTGGATAAATCGTTTCATTTATTTTATCACATCAAAACCTGTCAACACGTCATATTTCTTGTACTATATTTGTAAATATTCCAATAAGGATTTATTTTGTCGGTTTGAAAACTAAGATTATAAATATCCAAGTTTTGATTTCCCTAAATAATTAAAAATCTAAATTGTGACCGAAATGTTCTCATTAGGAAAGTTGTGATATACTACTCCCGTAATAAAACTGTATTGCGAATGTATTTATTAATAGCGGATGGAATCATCACTAAATGTTTAATATGTCGGTTGTAAAATCAAAAGCAAAAGAAGATTAAGATTACACCCTTGCTGTCAGATTGACGTAAAGCTACGGGTTGCTTTCTTCCCTGTAATTAAGAACGACGCAGTCTGTAATGTTATTTTAAAATTCGCACTAAATCCGCCCCTGTCTTTCAATTTCGTTCAGGTATTTGTTTTCCTGACGCGTAATATTTAAATTATTTCATTCTATTAACGAATGTTTGTTACAATGTTATTTTAAAGAATTGATAACTTTGTGATCTCGACTTCTGGGCTCCGGTAGACGTGCCTTTTGCTACTTTCCAATATAAAATTCCTGGAACCTTAGTCGCAAAAATTGGAGTCACACAGTCTCGATTGAGTCAGGTTTAAGCTGGTAAATCTACGAAGTGGAATTTCTCATTGGCCCATAAGAGTTTCAGCATTTTTAACCTGTTAGGGCATGCATCTGACTTTCCAACCCCACTCCAGTAAGTACACATTGCGCAACAGGAGACGCAGAGAGGATAGGCAGTACGGTAATAGCTGCGTACTTGAATCGACATACGGGGATAATTTTCGGCGTCACCCCTACAAATCCTCAAATGATTGCAAACCGAATTTAATTGAAGCGATTCTCTTAGTAAAAGAGAGATCGGACTCGAGAAGTTCTATTTCGTCGGGTCTTTGTCGTGTTATTCACGGAGGAAAGCCGGTTTGTTTACCAAAAAGCGATGCTTTGGAAGATTTGTTATTGTGGGAAGCGTTTTCGGTCCCGTTGGTGCAACGTTAAAGGGTCTGTCGAGAACAGAAACTGCCCGCCTCGTGCACTACATTTTGGAAGCTCCGTGATCCTAATGGACTAAGTAAACTTAAAGAGCGTTTGAGACTCAAAGTGATTTTAGTTTATAGGGCTGGTGTATAAACACTTGGATTTTGTTCTTGTGCTTTTTGGTTATTGTTAACAACAGTGATTGTTCTTGGAAACCTAAGTTTCCTTGAACATTGGTGGGACCCGGCTTGAACGTGGAATTTTGCACCAGGCAAACGTGAATGAGCTGCTGTCGTTGGGAATCAGAGACCTACACATATCATCTGGAAGAAAGATTGCCGTTATAGTAAGAAAGACCTGTTTTGTTTTGTTATTTGAGTTTTAATGATTGTTTAATTTGATAAAAGACTAGGAGAGCGTGGAATTTGTGAAATATTTCATACGAAAACCTTGCTTAGGCAAGATTAGTTTCGCATTTTTTTATATTCTTGTTTATGTGTGTTTAACTCTTTTTTATTATTGTTTTAATAAATGTAAGAAAGGTCGATTATTTACATTTTATTTTCTTTGTAAGTGGATCTCTGGTCCAGACCAGCAGCGTTAATTTCGTTACTTTCTTCGTTTGGCTATTAAAATGCACGGTGGTGCTTAGTCTAAATTCCCATTAAAGGCCAGATACCTTTGTTCAAGAGAGAAGTAAATATTAAACTGGTATTTCTTTCTTGGATTTTTTTTTAAAAAGAAGGAAGTCTTCAGAGGACTTCCTTGTCAAAATTAATTAAGACAAATCACGTGTTTATACAGTTTTTTTAGTTCGTGTTGAGTCTCAATTGTGAAACGTTAAAGCGAGTTTTAATAAAGCTTCCACGAGGTAAGTTACACACAGGGTGAGGTTTCGCAAGAAGCCTATATACAGGGTGTCGGATTCACGAATAGTCGCGTGACCGACCATCAGAACCCTTCGATCTACGACTGCTGGCGCCCTCTTTTGTAAACATCTATTAGTTTAGTAAAAGTTTTGGAAATCAGTGAGCTTCTCTTTGTGCGGCTAGGTAAGTTCATTTGAGAATCCACCCCATCTGCGGCATGAGCTAGGGGATTTAACATCTACCATTGGTCTGGACGGGACTTGTGCATACTTTTGAGCATCTTCCCGTTACAAGTCTCAACAAAAGGTGGAAAACTTGTAGTACTATATTAGACAAGCTCGTCAGAACAATCTATTGTAGTATATGATATGATGCCGTTTAAAATCCGCAAATCTCTTAGGTTTCATCAGTTAAGTTATTGTCTATACAACTTTAAAATAGTTAACAACAAAATTTACAGTTGTATTAATACGCACTTTCCTTTTCTAAAGCATGCACTAAAAGATTGGTCACGCCGTAAACGACAACACCAACGTCGAATGCCATGCTAGCTGACAAGGTAAATACTCAAGTATGTTCGTGAAGCGATAGTATACACATCTCAAAAGTAACGAAGAAATTTCGTTGAGAAGTGTTTACAGCACCGCAAAGTGCACTTACAATTAGTATTACAGTATTTTCGGTAAAATTTGTCCGTTAGTTTTGAGATGTGTGCCTGACCCTATCACTAATATTGATCACCACACAGAAGAGAGTGGTGGGCAATCTGTCTTATTATTAAGACTTCTGCAACAAAATTTTGTATTTAGGGGTTTTGATACATATGTGCCGAATAGACTAGAAACATTTGCAATACAATCCAACTTCTGCAGTATAGTCTCCACCAACTTCTGCTTTAAAATTCTATAATGGTCGTTCTTCAGAAGATGCGCCACTGGAAACTACATCGTTGTCGTCGGCTACATAGTTCTTGTCAAGTAATGCGTCGTCGGAATCCAAATTTAGTTCAAAATCCTTATTCGAATGTCCAATAGATAACAACTGGTTTGTTCATTGGGCAAGTTCAACGTTCACTTTTTTTATATAATTATTTTAGCAAGTAACTAAATTAGTAGTAGTTTTGTTAACTCGAAATCATCAGTTCCAGAATCACTGAAAATTGGATTATCGCTGCTTTCATAAATATAATTGGTAGGTTGCTCTAGCGGTGCCTAAGCTAAATAGGTAATGTAAAAACAGAACAGAATTTCAATTATAACAACTTGCTACCTCTTTTATGATTTCCAAAATACTTGGAGATTCTGCACTTTGAAGGTTGAACCTGTTACCGCTGGAAGCTGATTCTTCCTTTCTCGAACTGCTATCCTAAAAAATCTTTATACCTTGCAAACTGAAAACATAACCTACAAAATATTTAAACTTACAGCTGCTTTGGTAATTTCCAGGGCAATTTTAATTATTAAGCGTATTCTAGGTAGCATGACACTGCCAACTTCATACGTACACAGATATTTGTTAATTGTTATTAAAATAAACAAACGACGAAAAACGGTGACCGGTATTTTTGTAAACAAACATGTACCTGCTCCTTTTGCCACTGCAATATAGCCATTAATATATCTATAAATTAATCATATCGCCGTAAGTGAAAGATGTGGCGCTATTGACCTGGGTAGTTCAGTATCATAAGGCCACATAAAGCACATAAGGCGATACTACATTACACCCTGAGGAGGTTTTAAGAGGCATAAAGCCTTATGTGTTATACAGTGTGACCGAAAAGTACGGAATATCCTATATATCTTAGTAAATATGCATTTTATGGAAAAATGTTTCCTATAACAGTTGTTCAGTGTTTAGTTTTACATCACAGGGCAATACCAAATAATTATTTAAAAAAAAACAAAAGCGCAACGAATAACGCTTCATTTTCTTTTAATGGGAAGGTATCCCTTTATTGTACTCATTTAATAAAGAGTGTTTTTCTCTTTTCAATAATGTAAAACTTTGATACACTTGCATAAGTAAATTTTGATTAAAACGCAAAAAATTGTTTGAATAACGCTTAAAAGTTTATTTATTTATCTGTTACCTTTCCAGACGCGGTCTTTTAAATTTTCATTATCTAGTCACATTATGGTCGGTGTGATACACTTTTGTTTGTTGCAACAATTAAATGCGTCGTAGAAATGTCAATTAATAACCGAACTAAAGCGAAAAGTTATTTGTTCAATTAATGTAAGCATTTTGATTAACGTAAGGATAACAAAGTTACAAAAATACGACTTGCTATGGATCATTTATCAGAAAAACATCGTATCGAAATTTTAATGATGCTGGGATACGGAGACAGAATGAGAACACAAGAGGAAGTTTGCAATTTGTTTAATAACGTGCACCCGAATTTTGCATAAATTTCATGAGACGGGTTCTGTCGAAGATCATCCAAAAACGGGCAGACCTAAAGCTTTAAATAATGAACAACGTGAGAATATAATGTTGGCTGTCGTGGAAAATCCACATGTTTCTGTTCGACAAATTGCTCGTGAACATACTTTGAAGAAATTCACTGCACACGAAGTTCTAAGAAAGGAGAAGTGGCATCCGTATAAACCTTGTATAGTTCAAGAATTATTAAAAGATTATTTAGATCGAAGATTGCAATTTTGCGAAGAAATAACACATAGGCTTCAGGAAAATGCAAATTTTCATAAAACTATCCTCTTCACTGCTGAGGCAACGTTTTGTTTGAATGGTACCATTAACAAACAAAACACGCGCTACTGGTCTTTGCTAAATCCTGGCTGGTATGTAGAAGGGCACACCCAATATCAACAGAAAGTCAATGTCTGGGCAGGAATTATTGAAACCCAAATTTCGGGACCATTTCTTATAGAACATAATTTAACAGCTGATGCTTATCCAGATTTTTTTAAATTTGTCTTAGTTCCTGCTTTAGCTGTTCTATTTCCTAATGAACTAGATCCAGATGTACCCCATAACAGAATATGGTTGCAACAAGACGGGGCTCCTCCTCATTTCGAAATGAATGTCCGACAGTTTCTTGAAAATACTTTCCCTTATCGATGGATAGGCAGAAGAGGTGCAGTAGAATGGCCAGCTCGCTCGCCGGATTTATGTTCACTTGATTTTTTTTCTGTGGGGCCATTTCAAAAATAAGATTTATATCAATATGCCTGAAGATATTAAAACTATAAAAGACCGTATTAGAACAGAGATTAGAGCTATCCCACCAGAAACGATTCAAATTGTAGTAAACGAATTTGAAAGACGACTTTATCATTGCCATGCTGTGCATGGTGCACACTTTGAACACCTTCTATGAACTGTCGAGTGTAGTTATACAAAATTTTCAATTTGTAACAGATGAATATTGAAATAAACTTTCAAACAATTTTTTGCGTTTTAATCACTTATTCCCGCTAATTCTCCCTCCATTTAACCCTTTAATATTCATGATTTGCGTTTTAAAACGTGAGAAGTGTGAACTGCATAATGGCATGATGTACTTATTATGTGCTTATTATTGTGACGAAAAGTGCTAAGTTTGGACGTTTACGGTTGTACGAATATAAAATTGTGAGTTATTGAAAGTTACATTTATGGAAGAAGTAGAAGAGTTATTAAAAAGTTGGGATATGCCCAACGATATAATCGACACGTTTAAAAGTAAGTATAATCCTATCTGTAATATATAAACCTGTTTCTTTAGTACATTAGTATAACTCTGTATTAGTAGTTCAATTAAAATCATTAATGTAATTAAAATATGAATTAAAATTAATATTTGAAAACAGGATGATTGGAGGCTACGCTATGAAGTTTACTTAAGTTATGTGCACACCTAGATGCTCGCTCGATTCTCGTTGCATGTTTCAAGAACAGCGTTGGGAATGGAAAATTCTATTACATTATGATAATAAAATTATAATTTAGTATAACTATTAAAAAACTTGCCTAAAACTAGGCTAATGTTACTAACATTTTATACATTTAATATTTACATAAAAACAGATATATTAGTAAAACGATGAAATTCCAAACAAGAATCTTTTTTATTACACGTGCAACAATAAAATAATTATTTTTTAGTCATCCTAATAGCAACCTATACTTCATATTGTTTATTTTTTTTAACTTGATATATTTATATTTCATACTTTCATTTTCCAAATACGATCTAAATCTTTCATTATAATAACAATTTATTTAGGGGAGAGTAGTACACAGTGAGACATAATTCACAATGAGGCATTAAAGGTTTTTAATTTGGCGCCTAGAAGTTCCAGTAAATGCTATATAAACAAAATAGATGTAGATTCTGACATTGTGACGAAGTTGGGCTTGTGTCTTTCAAACGTGGTTGAAATAATCGATGAAAAATCATTATTCAAGGTAAGACGTTACTAAATGGCATCTACAGACGTTAATCGTCTGCATACAGCAGTTGGTTTTTATTGAAGAATTTTTTAATGTATTTTTAACCTAACCACAAAAGCATATTAGTTTATTACAACGTTTACATAGCATATACGGATTGTTTTCCTAAGCAAGGCTTCGTTCACAGTGAGACACACTCTTATGGTACACAGTGAGACTGTCTCACTGTGGACCACCATTTTAAAATTAGTTAATTTTTGTTTTCAGATGGGTAAAAAACCTAAAGAGCACAAAATAGGAACGGTTACAGCGAAACAAATGTCTGCAGCTGTTGACTTGGTATTAAAAGACAACTATTCCATACATGCTGCTGCTGAAAAACTTAATATTAAATTCCAAACACTCCACAGATATGTAACAAAGAAGCAAAGAAATCCGGATATTCCCTTAGCATGTATGGCACCAAATTACGCTGTCCGGCGCATCTTTTCTGCTGAACAAGAAGATGAACTGGATGAATACATCACCAAATGCAGTAAAGTGGAATACGGAACTTCAACTAAAGAATGCCAAAAGCTTGCCTTTGAAATGGCAATCAGAAACAACATTAAAGTTCAAGATTCTTGGAACGTCTGTAAGTCAGCTGGAGTAGAATAGATGAGGCACTTTTTGAAAAGGCGTAGAAATATCAGTATCAGACAACCTGAAGCATGTAGCTTGAGCAGACTAACATCTTTCAATTCTTATAATGTAAATTTGTTTTTTGATAACCTGGAATGTGTTCTTAGACGCATACGTCAAGTAGCCGATGGAAATAGGATATTCAACCCTAACGAATCAGGAGTAACTATAGCGCACAAATCAAGAAAGATACTTGCAGAAAACGGTTCCAAACAAGTAAATCAATGTACGAGTGCAGAGAGAGGTGTGCTGGTAACAATATGTTCTATAGTGTCTACAGCAGGCACATATTTACCACCCGCATTAGTGTTCCCAAGAAAATACTTCAAAGCACACATGCTTGCGGGTGCCCCAACAGGTTCTCTTGGCCTAGCCAATACGAGTGGATGGATGACGAGTGACCTTTTTATTCAAGTATTGGATAATTTTATTAAATTTACCAACAGTTGTTCTGAAAATCCAACGTTATTAATATATGATAATGAAAGTCATATTTCTCTAGCCACTGTAGAAAAAGCTAGAAAGTTCGGAGTCCGCATATTGACGTAGCCACCGCATGCAACCGCTCGACGTCAGTGTCTTCGGACCTTTTAAGTCTTATTACAATGCTGCAGTGGACTCTTTGATGTTAAGAAATCCCGGCATTCCGATGACGATATATCAAGTTGCTGAGTGTGTGGGTGAGGCTCATCCGAAAGCTTTCACACCTGCCAATATTATCGCTGGCTTCAAAAAAAGTGAAATATACCCATTAAATAGATCAGTGTTTTCCAAGGCAGATTTTTTAAATGCGTCAGTTACAGATCGTCCTATAGACCTTGAATCTCCATCGACTTCATTTCAAGCACGCAAGAATGATGACTTAAACGAAGAAACCAATAAGACTAACCTTCAATGTGATTCCACTGACAATACTGAAAATACTGATGGCAAGCGTAGTACTGATTTTGTATCACCTGCGGCTTTTAGAGGATTTCCGAAAGCTGCATCTAGAAAAACTAATCAAAAACCACAGCAGTGGGGTAAAAGCAAGATTATCACAGACTCCCCTGAGAAACATTCATTGATTGAAAAGGAAAAGGAGAAACAGTTAAACACAAGAAAAGGCATGAAAAAGACTAAACGTGTTCTAGCAGATCATTTTTGTTTCATTCTAGATTTAGATTTGTTTACACTATTACATATATTAGTAATTGTTAAATTCTTGTTTTTTATAGTTTGTTTTTCAGTTTATTCCCCTTGCCTCACTGTGTACTTCAGCTTGTCTCAGTCTGTACGATAGTTGGTACACGGTGAGACATTTGGAACTTATTCTCTGTAATGCAGTTTATGATGTTACTTAATAAATTTTAGTTCCATAAAGCGATAATTTATTCCCAAATGATTGTTCTTTCATAACCTATATCAACTTATTTTAATTTACTAAGACGCTTTATTTTATGACAAAAAATCTAATTTTCGTCTCACTGTGTACTACTCTCCCCTAAGTAATTTCAAATATGAGTATTACAGCAAAATTGAATCTGTTATGCTTTTATTTAATTACTATTTGTGCATGACAAAGTATACGAACGTAACATTCCAACGCTATCTGGAACTTCCCCAAACTTAACAAGTTTAACGGAAATATACGTAAGTAGTACGTATGTCATCCTATTTTTTAAATGTGTGTAACTAATTATAAAATTGAATTTAGGTAGAAGTAAAATTTTACTATAGGTAATTATGCAAAACAAATGTCTTGTTGATAAAAACTTTTATTTCTAAAACATCCTACTTAACAAATTTTATTTTTATACAAAACTGAGCAATTTTTGTATGTTTCAGAACATTGTAAAACAATGAAACATTTGTTTAAATTGACAAACAAAATAATAGAGGACATGATAGCATTTCATGGCTTGAGAATAGATTTTCTT
This sequence comes from Ignelater luminosus, assembly GCA_011009095.1. NCBI lineage: Eukaryota > Metazoa > Arthropoda > Insecta > Coleoptera > Elateridae > Ignelater > Ignelater luminosus. The sequence continues at coordinate 18,042 of VTPC01002716.1, read as the reverse complement.
GACAAGAAAGAGCTCAAGTATAAATGTGTTGCTAGTTATCTGAGCTGTGTATTAATTGATGTCTTTTTTTATAGAGAATAGAAAACAGCTCTGATAAAATCAATGTGAATTCATCAGAATTGCCTAAAATAATAATTCCACTTGCTGATGATAAAGAGCAGCACAACTTATTCTCTACACTTGATTCTACAGGAATTGAAAGTTGTTTAGCATCTTTAGCATCCAGTAGTATAAAGTAAGTGGAACCATATCGTAAAAACTGTATGGGACCATATGGAAAATAAAAGGCTAATTATAGGCTAATTAAGTGCCCCATTCCCAAATTTAAGGCTCTTCAATTTTTTTTTAAATTAAAGGTTCCGCTAGCTTTAGAAATAATTAGCGGAACTTATGACACGGACTTAATTAATCTGGATGAAGTTAGTGAATAATTAAAGGCTAATTAAAGGTTTCACGATGACATCGCAAATCTTCATATTCGACAATTTGTTAATTACTTCTGTTGAAAACGAATCAAACCAAAGTGATGGAGTTCACTTAGGCGAAAATGATGGAAAGGAAATTTAATTTTACGAACAATACCGAGAGCCTTTAATTAGCCTCTAATTATGAACAAATATAATTTTTAAAATCAGGGTCGTCGGTGTGAATACTTGCACCCCGCCCCCGACAACGAACTAAGACCGCAATTATTTTGAAAAAATCAAACGTAAGCCATCTTCTCTAGCTGATTCTCGAAGCATTTAATTAGCCTTTAATTATCTACTAGCAATTTTTCAAAATCAGGGTCGTACGAGTGAGTACTTGCACCAACTTAGAGTGCAATTATTTTGAGAAAATCAATCATAAGTTATCTTCTCTAGCTAATTATTGAAGCCTTTAATTAGCCTTAAATTATCTACTAGCAAGTTTTTCAAAATCAGGGTCGTATTCGTGTGAGTACATACATTCCCACCCCCGACAACCAACTTAGACACAATTATTTTGAGAAAACTAATCAATACTAATCTTTTTCAAGCGAATTCTTAAAGCCGTTAATCAGCCTTTAATTATTAACAAACTTGTTTTCTCAAATCAGGACCGTAAGTGTGAGTAGTGGCACCCAGTCCTTTAAACACTAACAGATGAAGATTATTTTTCGAAAAATAAAATACTGTAGGAATCTTATTTCCTTTTCTTATAAAAAAAGATAAATTTTGTTGTGGATTCAACTGTTGTTTCATTGTATTCTAAGACTCCTTTGTGTATTTAAAAAAAATCTGGTCAATAAAATAGTAAATCTAACTTCTTCTAATTAAAATATAATTAAATTTTAATTGCTGATAATGCAAACAATTGGTGGGTTATGGCCCCTTATGAATCTGGAATCTGTTTAATTGTAATCTTATTGACCAAATTTCTATATTTTTGATGATTTCTGGTAAGGGTACCTTTGGAACGAATTTTGAACACACTTGAAAAACATTTCGGTTCTTATTTGCCCGTTTCAATTCTCATTTAACCGATTTTTTGCGACTTCTGCAGTTTTATAATATAAAAGCATCGCAAAATTATTTACTACTATTAACATAAAGCCGTTAGTGCAGCATGTTTTTGTAATTGTCACGTACAGAAAGTTTCGGCTCCTTTTAAAGGTAATTTAAGAAATTTAAAATTCCAGAATTAATCTTTTTAAGCAGATGTAGGGCTACTGTCTCGACTTTTCTCAGGAAATGCAGCAATAGGTAGAAAAATTCATTCAAAGACATCACAATAACCTCTTAAATCAGAAATCATAAACCTGGACCTTTTAAAATTGGTTATCTTCTTCTTTCACTATAACAGACGAAGCTGTAGGGCTGTGTTTACCTTGAAAATAATGGGTAATTCAGTTCATTTTTATGGTCAAGGATTAGCAAAAATGTAATTTATTGCAGTTTCGACCCTGTATGAAGTGTCGAAGAATATTATACTAGAAGCTAGAAGGAAATATAATATAAAAATAAAAATTTTCAACTTCTGAAATGCCGCCGTTCACATAATTTGGTTAAATTTTATGGGGTAATAAAATTGTATCATCATAAAAGATTAGAATTCCCTAGTTTTCTCGTTCATAATTTTTTAAAAAGCTAGAATATCTGCTAAGCGGTAAACAATGAATTTTCACTTATAAACCACTTATAAATAATCCAGACTTGACGGAAGAATCGCTTACCTACCAACACTGGAAAAGTATCAGACCCTGGAAATTTATATAGTAATACAATGTGGTTGATTGGAAAGTAAACCATTTTAAATCACAAATTAATTATGTCAACGAATACAAAAGCTACAAATAAAATAAATGTATGATATGTAACATTGCATGTAATTTTGTCCTTTATTTTATTTAATTTCTTTTGTTCAGCAAAACAAATGTAGGCGTTTCTAAAGTAGGTATTTGGAATAAATCGCTAGAACTGCTATCAGTACTGGTCTTCTAACATATAAATGCTTTCATTATACACAATCTACAGCAAATTAAAAAAGAATTTTTATTTGTTTATTGAAATTTGATTTTTACAAAACTTATAGTACTTACGATCCTAATTTTGATAATCTTTTCTAATTTTGAATTTCTTACCTAATTTTGAAATAGTTAACGGCTAATTAAAAGCTTCAAGAATTTGCTAGAAAAGATGACTTATGTTTCATTTTCTCATTTTTGCTAATCCTTGACCATTTTCTTAAAATAATTGCGGTCTAAGTTGGTTGTCGGGGGCGGGGGTGAATATACTCACACGTATACAACCCTGATTTTGAAAAAATTGCTAGTAGATAATTAAAGGCTAATTAAATGCTTCGAGAATCAGCTAGAGAAGATGACTTACGTTTGATTTTCTCAAAATAATTGCGGTCTTAGTTCGTTGTCGGGGGCCGGGGGCCCTGATTTTAAAAATTTTGTTTGTTCATAATTGAGGCTAATTAAAGGCTCTCGGTATTGTTCGTAAAATTAAATTTCCTTTCGATCATTTTCGCCTAAGTGAACTCCATCACTTTGGTTTGATTCGTTTTCAACAGGTAGGAAATTAACAAATTGTCGAATATGAAGATTTGCGATGTCATCGTGAAGCCTTTAATTAGCCTTTAATTATTCACTAACTTCATCCAGATTAATTAAGTCCGTGTCATAAGTTCCGCTAATTATTTCTAAAGCTAGCGGAACCTTTAATTAAAAAAAAATTGAAAAGCCTTAAATTTGGGAATGGGGCACTTAATTAGCCTATAATTAGCCTTTTATTTTCTATATATTCCCAGATAGTTTTTACGATATGTTTCCGCCTACTTTACACTACTTTAGCATCCACTACTTCTGCTGAGACTGATTGCTCATCAGAGTACACCTTCATACCCCAACAGAACTGTCAAGTGTCTTTTTATGGCATTGACAACCTTTACCAAAGCGCCATTTTTCCCGATTTTCAGCTAAAAACTGTGCTACATGATGCTCCATATGGAAATTTGGTATTAACCTTTTATGAGAAAAACCAATGTGTAGTTATGTTCTAAAACGATAAGTATTTCTTGTAAGTTCCAATATGATTAGGTACCTAATAGTTTTTGTAATATTTTTTAGCAGACTAAAGCATGATAATTATATCTTAATTACAAATAAAATCGTTGATCTGTTCCCTAACTTTAACATATTATATACCAGCCATCAGCAAACAAGAGTCAGGGACTACTACAATTCAAGCCAAAGGACGGCTGGTAGATAAAATTAGAAATATACGATACAGAAGTGAAGCTTCTAAAAAACAAAAACGGGAGGAAGAAAATACCGAAAATAAATCAATATTGACTTTCAACATCTGTATCCACAATCATCTTACAAATTCTATCAGAACTGGGAAAGCATCTTCAACAAGATTATTAATGTACGAAAACGATCTACTGGCAAGAGTGACCCACATGTCATAGCTCTACTTAATGATCTTGAAATTGAACAATTATCTGAAGGTAAATGTTTCAATTAATTAACTAGAAACTTATTCTCCATTACCTAAAAGTTGATAGAAGAATTGAAGCAGTCATTGTTAAAAGGGGATATGTAACAAAAATCAAATTGTTGGTAAAGTTAAAAAAACTGCCTAACAAAAAGAAAAAAAATCTTTTATGACTTTCCTACAAACTGATTTTACAGCTCTCTGTTAGAAAAAGAAAATAATTTACAAATTTTTTACAGCAATTTGAAATTTCAATGATGAGAGCTGATTACACCAATAATTTGATTGCCATCAAAATTGATTGATGACCAAGAAGTAAATTCTGATTTTTTGATTTTCAATCAATTTTAATGGTAAATAAATGTTGCTGTAATTGACCTTTACTGCATAAAATAATAAAAAGAACAAAATAATATTTTTAATTTCAATTATAAAATTCTATTAATGATACCAAACCTGTGAACATTTACCGCTTTTACTAATTAGAAATTGAACTCTGTTTTAGATGTTAAGTTGTCCATTGCGATAAATGTTATATCGCATTCGGTTGCTCCTAAAGAACAATTAAGAATTAAAACAGGAAAACAGTAGAAATCTAGCATTCAAGAATGTCTAGATTTACTTCTCTTATATGCGGAAAACGCCGGAGAGATTTCGAGAAGAATTGAAAATCAAAAAAAAGCTGCAGCTATTCGTAAAATTGTAGGATCTATAAAAAGAATAGAACAAGCGTATGTAGTTATAGATACTGTTAAATACCAGGTCACCTCACTTGTTAATTAAATTAATTTAATTTGTATTGTTGATATTATTTTTGAGGTGGAGGTCGCACATCCTCTGGCTCTATTAAGTTTTGATTTTCAATATGCTTCTTCAGAAAAGTTACGTTTCTTCTTGTCTATGGTTTGACTATGGCGATGTACTCATGCCCTCTGTTTTCAGTGGTAGCAGTAGTAGAATTGTAGTGAGGGTTTTGCGCTTGGCAAATAGGCTTTTATAGACAATCCCTCGAATTCTGTAACTTATAGTGGTTACTATAAGCAATGCAAGTAAGCGATTTGAAAGGCAAATATAAATACAGCTTATGTTGACTAGAAATACAAATTTTGGCATACTTAGTTACATTCATCACTTAATCACATATCTGCCCTTGATTGTATGTATCAATATCTGACGATGTGTGCTGGGTAATCTGGGACCACATTCAATATTTAATTTTCTGTTTCTTCGATAAGATAATATTTTAATTGACAGTGCTTTAAACCTCACTAGAAATTACATGAATTCTTTCTCTAGCAATGTTTTGATTTTTCCTTTTTTAGGAATATCACAAGCATTGGTAAATTATTTATTGACATAGCTGTCATAAACGGGTTTAACTTTTTATGTAAATTTAAATTTGGTGCCCTTTTTCTTAACTAATTTATCCTCTACTTTACAACTTTATTTTATCAGATTTTATTTTAAATTTATAATAGGAATATATGCATATACATTACATTTTCTAGACTAGTTGCTTACGTTTTCTTTACACCATTCTCTAAATGGATTTACTGTAAAGCGTTCGTGGACATCTTGGTATTTTTTATTGCAGTGCTCCTTAGATAAACCATTATAACATTTGTATTTACGATCAAGTTGCCTACAAGCAAAGATTGTAACGACTGATCCGTAAAATTTGTGTCTTTGGCTGACCATGGACAGAATGGCGTAAGCCTGCATTTTAATCATACATAACATACTTATATCGGTAATTAAAATGAATAAGATTTCATGTGAACTGCGGTGATTTATTAAATGTGTTGGCGTTATCTAATTTAGAAATTGATTTTAAAGTTAACAGAACATCTTGAACAGAATATCTCCAGTTAGCATTAATTCTTCTACAATTCCCAAAGTAGCTTTTATTTATAAAGCTTTTCTGTTCTTGAGTGAAAACCATGTTCATCAAAAAGTAATACTTTTTCAATTTTCAAAGTAACAACAAGCTCAACCTGCTAAATAAACAAAATTGGTATCGGCCATTTCATATTCTAATAATTCTATATATGAATTGTGTGTCTTTCTCGTTCATGCTCAACCAAGGAGACAAATTTTGTGGATCACTTGTTATAATTCTGAATGCTATATTATCATCTATAAACAATAAAATTCAACCTACGTGCATAAATATTCTTTTGTTAGAACAAAGCTTGAATTTTTAAAATCATTTACAATGTCTGAGGTAGAACATTTTTTCTCAATTTCTTCAGGCAATATTTTGCAAATATAATCATCAAAATTATTGAAAATATCTAAAATGAAATATGTTATATTTTTATATTCTTTAACGAAACATTCGTACAAAACCTTTTAACATTTTACCCTCATCTTCGCATAGAATATCCATTCTACGACTATACGCTTCACACAGAAAGTGGAAAAGATATTTTTCTTCTTTATTAGAGCACGCTTCCACTTTATCCGCAACTGAAACGATGTGAAAACCAAATACTTGGCGGATATCTGTACAAAATTTATCTGTAGGTACATTTGGCAGATCTAATACTAGGGACACTAAAACCCAGACAGCACGGATGTAGGTCAACACTACTGCATCCTATAAGAACAAGCGTACATTACAAGAAGCTGAAATTAGGTTAATCTGCGTAGAAAATATTTAAGACAAACTTTTAATTCATCAAAAGCTTTTTCGCCACCGTTTGTGGCACACCGTTGTTGAGTAAATGAGTTAATAGCATTCTTCAAACGTCCATGATCTTCGTATGATGAATTCGCATGCAACGTTGCACCTATAATAAAAAAGTTATTTGAAATCTATGATGTTGAGGTACAGTCATTTCTAAAGCTGATGTCCTCACTGCAGACAAATAAGTAGATAGATTGACTATGAGACACTTGAGGAAAGAGAGATTTCTTGTGCATAATCATAAAGCGTTCAATAGCAATACTAGATTATTCAGCCGTACCCAATTAATTGTATGAATTTTCAAATTTTAACGTAAATAAGGGCAAATTGATTCTTTACGAAGTTTATATTATTTTTAGTAAATTGCTACATTAGTATGCAGATTTTGTCTAATCCGCTAAAATTCCAAAACACAGGAATCTAGCTTGAACAAGATTGGTCGAAACTACGGCTCATCGAACAAAACACAAAGTTGTGAGAGACTAGAAAGAGATAAAATTCCCAAAATTTCTTCTTCTTCAATTGTGAATGCGACCATGGAAATAATTCTGGGGGCTTTATCACCAGCAAGCAGAAATAGAAAAAAGTATTTAAAAAAACGCAAAAAACGGCTTGGAAAAGAAATAACTTTAGGAACCAGACCCAATTAAATGAAATAGATAGATAGATGACGTAGGGTCTAAAACACTAAACGTATAAATTAAGAAGAACACTGGCAACCTTTAGCAAAGGAAGGTTGTTATGTGAAATTTTAAATTCTCAATTTATAATTAAATGGGCATAAGCAGCGAAGAAAGAAATCTAAGAAGTTGACAGAATAACCAAGAAGATGACTACAAAAGGTAATGGCGGAGAATAAATAACGAAGATAAAATAAAAATATTTTAATGTCAAACACAAAAAAATAAATTTCTTTTACATAAAATCGATCATTGTTAAAGGAGTAAAAGAGAAATAATATATTAATGCGAACTAATGAGAAATTAGATTTTAAAAATATTATTAAGAAATTTCATTACAAAAATCTAACTAGGCATAGTAGATTGAAAGATACTAGCTAGATAGGAAAGTGTAGTGATTCCTAGCTTATCACACGAAGATAACCAGGAATAAATGTGATTTCCGTTCGAAACACATCAAGAATGCAAAAAATCTTTAAATTAGGTATCTTGCTCTAACACAAAAAATAACCTAACCTTTGAAAACTGATTAATGAGGGATTAACAAAACGAAAAAGGGGGTGGAAGATTTCTTTAAATCATTGTAATTGTTACGATTTTATAGTTTTATAGTTTTATAGGTGCTCTTGTAGATGTATAATGATTTTAAAGATATTATATATGGTTTTATTGAACGTATTTTCTTTGTAACGGTTACTCGGCCGCTCTCGTTACATGTTGAGTTTGTCTTGTAGTAAATCCTCTCGCTTTGATTTCTGTGAAAATCAAGGTTGGTTGACGAATCTCGCTTGTTACCACTATTCCTTGTGAGACACGCGGTATAATGTTGTTCAGCAACTAATATATCCTCCTTTATAATTTTTGGAGTTTAATCCGCGTTTAGGAATTTGTTTACTGGTTAATGAAGTTTGGTTTCGGAACTTTTAGCTAATAGACTGTTTAAATTGTTTTTAGGAGAAGAACCTGTCTAGGGTTTCTTTGAGAGGAGAATTATATCATCTATCTTGGTGGATATTTCTTGATTTAGATTTGCTTTGATTAAGCTTTTATTATTGGTGAGGGCTCAATTTATTAATTGATTAGGAATTCTCCTTGTTTAAAACAGTTTTCTTTCCGGAGAATAGTTTGGAAGTCACAGCGGGGTTAAGCGACTTGGTTGATATAAGAAGCGGGAAATTGTTGGCAGTCAGACAGCCGACGGGGTCTTAATATTCCGTTTTCGAGTGAAAAAAACCCTTTCATAAGGGGTAAGTTGGTTCTCTTTTGGATTTATTGAAATTTAATTGTAGTTTCTGTGTTCAGTTTTTTATTGGAGCTGTAATTTGGCTCGAACCAAGTTTACCAGCAGAAATAAATTGAGAGAAAGATTTTTCGGTGATTAATCAAATTTCTTGAGGCACTGATGCTGAGCTTTGCTTTCCTAATTCAGTGATGATCTTCACAACTTTAAACTGTTAGACTCGAGGTGTGGATTTACCACTCTGCTTAAGAAGATTAGAGTTGTTCCATATCAGAAACCACGAAACCTAAATATGTTTTTGATATCTATATATCTTGATTCGATTGGTTAGTCAAAAGTACAGAAAGCTCTCTAAGTTCATTACAAACTCCCTTAAAATTAGATGCATTATCTGAATTAAATATCTTGAGTTTGCCCCTTCCAGAAATGAAACGTTTAAGAGAGAATTCGTCACGTACAATTGCTAATAATGTTTGAGGACCGCAGTGATGTGATTGCTTCATAATAAAGCGTGAAGGAGGGTGCTTTAAGTTTAAAATGATGGGATGTTTTTTAGTGTGAGAATAATTGGAGCGATGAAGACGACCTCCCACTCGCATTATGCCTGCGTTATTGATGTATGGTTTGAGAGAAAGTACATATTTTGCTTTTTGAATGAAGCGGTTTGCTCAATGGAAGATGTTTCACTTTGCATGGATAAGATTCTAATTGTAATAATTTTACGAGACACTGTAATGCTTGGTCTAATTCAACGACTGATGGCAAACCCTGACGTTTGTTGTCAAAATACGACAAACAATATTGTGCTTGAATCGTAAAGCATATGCGACCAATCGTTTCAATTTTGATAAAAATCTGTTAAAGTTTTCAGAAGCAGCAGTGCTAACACAATCAGTAGAAATGAAGATTTATGCAGTTTTGATTTTGGACACGATGAACTATCGTCTGAATGCCAAGAAGGTCCTAGCCACCATAAATTGCAATTAATTAATTTCGAGGGAGATATTCCTCTAGAAATAAGGTCGGCAGGGTTTTTACTAGAGCTGACATGATGCCAGTCCGTTAGTTCTATTATTGATTGAATATCAGCTCTTCTGTTTGCTACAAATGTTATTCGATAATGTGAAGATCATTGTATCCATTGGATTGCAATAGTTGAATCTGACCAGCAATAAACAGAGCTAAAGGTTTAATGATAAACTTGAATAAATGAGCTTCTAAAACTGCAGCACATAATTCCAATAGTGGAATTGTAGTTGTGCGCACAGGTGCTACTTTGGACTTGGCACAGACTAGATGAACAAATATTTCAATTATCATCGACAGATCTTGCCTAAACGCAAGCGCCATAAGCTCTTTCACTTGCATCTGTGAAGACATGCAATTCAATTAACTTTGAAGTAGGACTAACATTAAGCCTTGCGATTTTTAATTTACTGAGCTTTGAAAGATCTACTTTAAACTTATTCCATTGTGAATGAAGATGCTGTGGAATACTCTTGTTCCAAGTGAGCTCTAATTTCCAAAGCTCCTGTGTATTAGTTTAGCAATAAGAACAACCGGTCCTAATAAACCCAATCGATCGAAGAATGGTACTCTTTGTGACACTTTGATTATTTTCAAGAGTAAGATTAAATTTAAACTGAATTGTATCAGATGATGAAGTTCACATTACGCCCAAAATTTTGGTGCTTTCGTGCTCCCCTAATTGAAGAACTGTAATTTGCTTCAGATGAAACATGAACCAAAACCTTTTGGTTATTCGATACATATTTCCTTAATTCAAATCCTGCTGATCCCAAAATAAATTGTATCTCTTGCTGAAATTGTTAGACTTCTTCAAAGCAGTTGCCTCCAGTTAACAAATCATCGACATAGCAGAACATGCTTTAGAAAATTTAAGTTTGTATTCCTCGGCTAAACGGATAAGACATTTTATGACTTAATAAAGAGCTGAGCTTGTTCCATGGGTTACAGTGTTCAACTCATAGCAAGAAATTTCATCAGAAGACTTTCTCGCCAAAAATTCGCCGAAAATGACGATACTTCCGATTTAATTAACACCGGCCTGTACATTTTGGCAATGTCTGCAGATAGAACAGGTATTGTCTAAAATTAACAATTACATTGCAGAGTTGGTCCTACAAACTAAAAGTTATTTAAAGATATATTGAAATCTGATTTAGCACCAGTGTCAAATACTACTCTAACCTTTGTGGTAACGCTAGTATATTTAACTACTGGATGATGCGGTAAATAAAAACTTGGAAAATTGTCGACTTCTGACATTTTAATTTTAGTGATATGATGGAGCGATTGGTATTCTCGCATAAATAAAATGTATTCACCTTTTAATGAAAGATGTTCAGCTTTCTTTCTATGCTGTAAAATCTACGGAGGGCCATAGTTTTAGAATCTCCTAGTTGAGATGACTTTTATTTGAAAGGAATAGATACGACAAACCTACCATTTGCATCCCTATAAGTATTTTCTGCGAAATGTTGCTCGCAAGCTACCTCTTGCAATGATAAATTAGGTTTTATTTGAAGAAGATTATCAGTTTGCCAGAATCTTGACAAATCTTGTTTTAAAGAATCATATAAGCCTTGGTTGGCATGAAGACTAAATAAAGTATTTGAGTTAGAAGAAATATGATTTAATAATTTATTATTGTCCAATACAGTGTAGATTATAGAAATGCGCAGCTCCAATTTAAATGTCAATAGGACCTGCTTGATTGAAATCTGGATCTGCTAATCTTAGACCATCTGGTATTTCCAGAATTGTTGAAGGAAAAAATATGCTTGGTATCTTATCAGTAATTTGAGGTAAACCAAGACGATAAATCTAAAAAGAATTGAAATGTTTAGATAAAATTCAAACGTTTGTTTTAGTTTTAACTTGAGACTGCACATTGCCTACTCCTGAAATACAGAATTTTACAGGTGTAATTTTTAGATTAAGTTTGTTACATAGTTCTTGAGTGATCATGTTGCCTTGAGATGCGGAATCTAAAATACATCTAACTGTGACTGTTATTGTTGGTTTCGATATCCACAAGAACTGTTTATAAAAGTACATGGATATTTGATTGGAATGTATGATTCATAATTGAGGTATCTGCTGTTGAAGCAACAGAAGTATTGTTAACAGTATTGTTGAATTTGCTATCAAGATGCAGCAAGGTATGATGATTTTTGTTACACTGTTTTCATTTATATTTAGACTTGCAAACAGAGGTACTGTGATTTATATCCATAAACAGTTCATGCAGAGTTTCCTTTTATTTACTAAATCAATGCGAGCTTTTGGTGTTAATGATAAAAACTTTGAACATTGAAATAAATTATGTTGAGCCTTGCAAGAAACGCATTGATTGTGAGTGGTATTTGTAGGAATGGATACAAACTTTGACTGTCGACTTAAAGAACAGTTTGATTCAAATTTTTCTAGAGGATTGCATTGTGTGGTCAAGAACTTATTAAGATCTTTAAATGGTGGCAAATCCATAGATTGCTTAAATTTGTTAAACGATTTTTGAACATTAATATGGAATTTTTCATAGATTAAGTAAATTATTTATCTTGATTACCATTTTTGCCAATTTGATTTCAATGCCTTTCTGATCTTAACAGTACCCTAACTAACTACTCCTTAAAATGTTTAACTTGGAGGAATTTTACAACTTTGTACGAAAGCACTCGTCCAATTGCACTGATTAAAGGTATTTTCCATTACTCTTTACAAAACGTATTTCTCTGTTTGTGTCATTCTGATCGAATGGTGTTTCTTTATGATACTACAAATCCACCACTAACTTCAATGAGTTATTTTAATCCCTAGAAATGTTTACCCGCGATAATAAAATACGTGTCGCCTACTTTTGATGTTCTATAACATACCAAAAAATTGACAAGATCGAAGAGGTGCACCTGAGGTGGGAGTAGAAATTACGTTATAAACTAAACTTGAAGTGTAGTGCAAAAAGGAATGATATTATAGTGTTCAGAAAATCAAATACCTCTTAGAACACAATGCTTCGTTAATTTATTAGAAATGGTATTGTACAAGGGCGGTTCAGTAAGTACCCGCGTTTGACGACAGAAGGCGTTCCTGAGGGAAGTTGGTGTTATCATCGTGTGCTGCCATCTATCAAACGACGGTATAACAAATTGCAGACTGATTGATAGGTTAGTTTTTGGATGGGAAAAAATGCGAGGAGATAAAAGCAAAGTTGGATGCTGTTTATGGGGACACTTCGCCATCTATGACCACAGTTAGATATTGGTTCAACGAATTTAAACGTGGGCGAACATCCGTTTTTGATGAGGAGCGACCAGGACGCCCGGCAGACGTGGTTACCGAGGAAATCATTCAAAAAGTCCACGACATGATTCTCGCCGATCGACGAACGAAAGTGCGTGAAGTAGCAGAGGCCGTAGGTGTGTCGACCGGAACGGCAATTAATATTTTACATGATAAGTTGGCGATGAAAAAATTGTTCGCGCGATGGGTGCCGCGATTCCTAACGGTGGACAACAAGCGGATGCGGCTGTTAACTTCGAAGCAGTGTTTGGAGAAATTTAAGCGAAATCCGAAGGAGTTTTTGCGTCGAGTTGTCACCATTGATGAAACCTGGATTCATCATTACACGCCAGAAACTAAGCAACAATCAAAACAATGGATTTCTCCCGGTGAATCTGCTCCAAAGAAGGCGAAGATGGTTCCATCGGCCGGAAAGGTCATGGCGACGATTTTTTGGGATGCGAACGGCGTCATCCTCATGGATTTTTTAGAAAAAGGAAGAACGATCACTGGACAATACTACAGTGAGTTATTAGACAGCTTCGACAAAAAATTGAAGGAGACACGGCCGCAATTGGCGAAAAAGAAGGTGCTGTTTCACCACGATAACGCACCAGCACATTCATCCGGAGTTGTCGCCGCCAAACTGCATGAATTGCGTTATGAATTGCTGCCGCACCCCCCGTATTCACCCGATCTGGCTCCCTGCGACTTTTTCTTGTTTCCTAACATGAAGAAATGGCTCGCGGGAAAAAAATTTAGCTCAAACGAGAAAGTCATCGCCGAGATAGAGGCGTATTTTGGAGAGTTCGGCAAATCCTATTTTTTGGAGGGGTTAAAAAAATGGCAGGAACGTTGGGAGAAGTGTATATTTCTAAAAGGAGACTATGTTGAAAAATAAAAAAAAAAGTTTTGAAAAAAATTGTGTCTTCATTTCTAACACGGGTACTTATTGAACCGCCGTCGTACAGTGTAGTACTTTTCATGTTAAAATACTTAAGTTACTCTGTTAACGTTTTTTGAAATAAAAGTGAAAATTTCTATTAATAATCTGATCCCAGCTTTACTACGTGGTATGTTATTTTAGCTTGAAATGTGTATTAATTACTTGTGAACAAAACAATATCAAAGTCAAGTTTTTGTCTTGGTCTCTGAAATCATGTGTAGTTTTAAAAACCAAACCAAAATAAGCACGTAAGCAGTATTTAAATTGTTGTATTTTAAGTAGCCCGATTATAAAAATTGTCAAAGTTATTACTATTGTAATAAACTGCAATAAATGAACTTTATTGGCTGCAAATGATGAACCCATCAAGAATTAGTAAGCAACAAAACAAGTTTTATAGCTATATCTACAAAGTTGGTTACATACCTGTACTCGCTACTACTAGAACAACCATAACTATTACAGGACACTTGAGCATTTTGTTGTAATTGTAGTAAAAGAAATGTTTCCAGCTTTTACACTTTTTTTTTCAAATACAACTTCAGATGATCACTGATAATTTATTGACAAACTGTGACTTAATAATTAAGAACGTCCTCGCTTAAAGGGAACTTTTTTACAAATGTATATCCACGGATTTTAAAACAGTTATCAAACGGTATCCTTAGACTAAATCTTGACCCTTCTGCAAGCGGCAGACCCGTTACACACGTATGCTGTGTAGAAACAGAATCGACCGTCTTGGTACATTTTTCCAAATACCGTTGAATATATTTTAAGAATTTTTTTTTATACCAATGTTCTAGGCAAATTATGTTAAAAAAAGGATTTGTTCTAGCAGGGTTTAAAATACACGTACGTCTTAATACTTAAATAAGGTAAAAATACATGATCGCTGGAATAATTAGTAATTTTTCTAATATTTTCTTTTTACTTTAACAAAATTCCCAAACATCTTTCGACTGATGTGCTAAGTATTCAATTCAGTTATATTAAGCGTTTTACAGTAATAAGGTTTACCCTAGTGCTTGCTTAGGTTTCTAATAAAGCTATCTAAATCGTTATCTAATTTATTTTGTTTTAAGTACTTTTCGATCAGAACTTTATCTGCAGTGACTCCATCTTTCATATGTGTAGCAATTTTCAAAAACTTTAAAGCAAACTTTAGAAAATTTCGTTCAGAGATTTGATCTTGATCAGGAAAGGGAAACAGTCTTTCTTGATTGTCCTGTTCATCATTATATCGAGACCTATAGATCCGAACTCGATTTTTCGTTCGAGATAATGCCTTTTACTTTTTTTTTCAATGGCACTGCCTTTAGTTTGGATTTTTTAGAGTTCCTTTTGCTCAATTTCTTTTCGATGTCAGGGTATGTATTGTTAATTTGGTTTTTTGTCTTGCTAGATTACGTATTCATGCTGTTTGTTTTCAGTGCTAGTAATAGTAGTAGTGAAACTGTATGACGGCTCTTGCAATGGGCAAATAGGTCTTTTCAAACTTCACTTCATGTTACCGTTCTACTTACGTCTTGCTCAATCGATTACTATCAAGGTAAAGAGACGATCTAAAATACAGCTTTAAATCGTCCACAAATTTCAAAAATTTGCAATGTTGGATGAATTGTAACACATTATAGTACTGTTTACTCAAGAGTAAAGTAGGCATTCAACATCAACACACTCAACTGCCTTCTTTGCAATAGCACAAGTACAACCGTCTTTTTTATCGTTGCGTGCTTTTAAATTTGGTCATAAAAGTTTAATCTATTAATTTCCAATATTCTGTTTTGAATATTTAAATTTAAATAAGTTCCTTTAAAACAGTTGTAGTAGACCCTGCATATTTTTCAGTTTCATAGTTTCAATTATAGCTTCTCTGGAAACATAGTTTCTGTTTTAAGAAATTTGATTTCTCAGAGAATTTCTAAATTTTAGTTAAAAATCTTTCCGATACATCTAGAAAAAGAGGACAATATCTATCAGGTGGTATGGAAAAATACGTACGCTGTAATTTAAAAAAGTTCTTGTGACGTTATCACTTTATCGTACAACAAAACAAACATTGCCTTTTCATGGCAAATGGTAAAGCTTATTTTCCAAAATAAGAATAGTTTGATGGATATATATTTCCATAGAAGAAGGCTTTTTCAATGAAACTGTAACTGTGTATATAGAAGTCATTTGAAACATTTTCTTGTATAATGATGATTCCAAAGCCACCAACTGAAGCTAACTACTTAAGGCAAAATAAAATTAGCTAACGGTAAATAAAGGTTACTGTATCTTAGAAAAAGAAAATCTAAGTTACCACTTTACCTTTCCTTACAGTTCAGCAACGCAGATTTGTTTCACGAGTACAGTACATAAGTTTCATCATGAAAATATCGTAAGCCAGTTTCAGAAAATTACTATTTAATTATATCCACTTCATGCATCAAAGGTATCCGTCACGTAATTCATAAATATCTCTAAGACAATTTGTATGGATAGCCCTTTGCTAAAAATCACGTTACATCTGAAATCCGTTTCCTAAAAAAAATTTAAAAATGTATAGGTAGGTATAGGCCTCTAGTTAGGAACAATACATTTTTTTCCTGATTTAAAGATTGATGTAACCTTAGATGTTTTGAATAAATCAGAAAATTAACTGATTCGTAGGGCTAGGGTGAATATTCTTTAGCAAAAGCTTTTATAATATAAGGTGTGATACATCTCGTAGGTTTCAAGTTTTTAATGCCTAACTTTATTTTCAGATTTGTATATTGAAGCAGTTGGAAAATCCTTGAGAAGGTACTATAATATTTACAGTTGTTTTAAGACGGCACCTTAAATGGATTTGACAAATACAGAATAATAAACATTTATCATTTGCCAAACTTCATATGTTTCCGGTGGGTTGTCGAAAAATGTACAAAATCAAAGTATACGCACTTTTCTTTTTTAAGGCACTTATTAAAGGTTTGGTTACACCATAAACAACTACAATTTGGTTTGTAGACGTTAAATGCTACGGTGAAGATTGAAAGAGTAGTCTTGTATAATTATTAGGATGGGCCGCAAAATGAAAATTTTCGAGTTGCAAATTCTAATAGTGCGAAAAAGTTGTGTTTTTCATGCTGATAACGGGAAAAATAACGAAGAAATTCTCAACTTTAATCTTCCGTTCGCGCAAGAGGCCTAAAATTAGAAAAAATTGCTAAAAAATTGATTTCTTTTACTTGTAATCAGGCGTACTAAATACAGTGCAGTAAAATTCTAATAGCGTGGAACAGATACGTAACATTAAAATAAAGTCTTCAGCTTGGGCATTGGGCTCAAAATAGCATAAAATGCCCTAAAAATGTGATATTCTGACATTTGTCATGCATTCCTATGTTGATAAAAAGTGTCAAACTAAACTAGCCATTGCGTCTTATTAGTATAGTGTAATATTAAATACTTATCATTTGTTAAAAAAGTCTAGGGATTAGGTTACTACAGACATGCAAGGCGCGACGTCGGGGTGATTTGGCGCCCTGGAAATTGGTGACTCAAAAGGGCTCGTTCGCAGCTCCCACCCTTGCAGTCAGTGGTACTGGACTTAACATTGCAAACAGCAAATTCCAATATATTTCTGAAAGCCATTATTATTATTTTTATTATTAATACACTTGTTGCTATTGAGTGTGATGGAACAGGGACAAATACTGGATGGTTAAATGGAGTTATTTGCCATATTGACTTTAAACTGAAGAGACCATTGCAGTGGTTTATTTGCAGGTTGCATTTTAATGAGCTGCCTTTCAGACATTTATTTGCTCGGTTGGATGCAACCACATCAGGCCCAAAGTCTTTTAATGGGACAATAGGAAAACAGTTAACTGGATGCGAGAAACTAGCCGTAGTAAAATTTGAACCCATTCCATCTGAAGAAATTCTTGTGACTAAAATTGATGTAAGCAAAGACCAGTTATACCTCCTAGAATTTGTTCAAGCAGTGCAGACAGTAGAATCTTGCGGCAAAAGATGCAGGCCGTCTCCGTCACTCCAGTTGGTTAACCTGCGCCAATCGTATTTTGAGGTTATACGTTTCTCAAACTGGACCGAGTGAAAACCTAAAAGTGCTAGCTACATACATTTTTAAAGCTATGCACCTGTCTGGTTTGACATAAAAATGTTCTGTTCTATTATTATTCTATTCTATTATTGAGGATTATAAACCCTGTTATCCAGAAAAA